>SSNS01000085.1:798373-911089 GCA_006937985.1 Aphyosemion australe
TGGGAGACAGGACCAGGACTAACATGGGAGACAGGACCAGGACTAACATGGGAGACATGACCAGGACTAACCTAGAGACAGGACCAGGACTAACCTGGGAGACAGGACCAGCACCAGGACTAACATGGGAGACATGACCAGGACTAACCTGGGAGATTGGACCAGGACTAACATGGGAGACAGGACCAGGACTAACCTAGAGACAGGACCAGGACTAACCTGGGAGACAGGACCAGGACTAACCTGGGAGATAGGACCAGGACTAACATGGGAGACATGACCAGGACTAACCTGGAGACAGGACCAGGACTAACCTGGAGACAGGACCAGAACGAACATGGGAGACAGGACCAGGACTAACCTGGAGACAGGACCAGGACTAACCTGACAGAGGATCAGGACTAGATTGAGGCCATCTGTCCAGACATGTTGGGTCCTTTTAGCCTCTTCGATCCATGGATTGTTACAACAACTAAAAACAAGCAAATAAAATATAGTAATTGTGAAATTAGTATATTACTTACAGGCAATATATAAAACTACAACATGTCATCTTCTTACTTACCCTAGCCATTTTCAGTAACTCAGTGGTGTCCTAACCTGTTCCTCCAGGGCCCCCTATCCTGTAATAGAGGTTAAGTCTGTTGTTTTAACTTTTATTTTACAAAATACGAGTCCTTGGGTGTCCCAAAAGCACATTTAAATAAAATATATTATTATTAATAATAATGAAGCCCACCTGTTTTCTCTGGTCACTGCTCAAAGCTCGTGACCATATGTGAGGAATGGAAAACAGATCAATATCGAGAGCTTCAGGTTTTGGCTTTGACGCAATCCTGGATCATCTGATCTAATAAGATCCTATCTAGGGAAAGGACATGCGTTCATTTTTATCAAACTTCTTTTCAGCAAGAGAGATGCTAAACAAGGAAACGTGCATGGGCCATCACTGAGGTGACTCAGTGGACCAGATGGTGTGACGGAAGCTTTTTCTGCATACTCGGTACAAAGAAACTATATGTGGAAGACGACAAAGATGATTTATGCTTGGTGTTTGAGCGTGCCCCCCAATAAACCAAAAATAAGTAAATCAGCTAAATCTGCATCAGTACTCTACATTTTTGGATGGATGGACATAAAATGTCAGCTGTAATTTGTTGAGTGCTTAAGCAACAGCTGGAGTACTCCTACATCTGCTTTCATTAGCGTCCCTCAGAAGAAGCCGTCTATTAAAGTTTACTCTAATAATAACAGGCTGCAGCTCTCACTCTGACACCAGAATTCAGCTTTTTATAGTCCTCGTCATTCCTCCCAGGGCCTTCAAGCTGAGCAGCTTCATGTGGTTTTTTCTGGTCATCTTCAATTAGAAGGTGTGAATCCATGAAATCAAGCTTTCAGCTCTAGTGCCTTCACCATGCTTTAGGACATGAGTATCAAGAATGTAAAGGGATTATTCACCTTGGTGCTGTGTTTTAATCTTCCTGCTTTGTTTAACTACTTGTGGAGAAACAGGAGCCTGTTGTTTCTGCTGTTCTGATTATGAAAAATACCTTGTTGGTTTTGGTCACATGTTGGTATTTATGGCAATTTAATCACATTAAGGTTTGCAAAGCTTTCAGAATATCTGAAACTCACGTTTCATGGGGGAAAAAAACTGTACTGTGGCAGTGAAGCGCTCTTAAGGTAGTATTAGAGAAACAGCTCGGTGCTAAAAATGAGCCGGAGAGAAATGCACAAATTGATGGAGGCTAAGGTCAAGTTGTTTTTCCTTGTTCAGAACAATGTGCATTTGCAAAGATTTTGTTTTTATTCAAACACATTTTCAATAAACCTTTTAGCTGGCAGATCAGGGACACTTTAGTCTCTAGATACGGGGCAACGGTGGCTGAGGGGTTAAGGGTTCGCCCTGCACCCGGTGGGGTTGTCGACTGTCAGTCGTGTCCTTGGGCAAGACACTTCACCCTCCTTGCATGCTGGTGGTGGTCGGAGTGATCAGTGGCACCTGTGTACAGCAGCCTCACCTCTGTTAATGTGCACCAGGGCCGCTGTAGCTACCATGTAGCTCATCAATATCAGTGTGTGAATGTGTGTGTGCATGGTTGAATAATAGCCATCCTATATATGTGAATATATAGTCTGGCCACGAGCCATAGATACAACCCAGTCATGGGAAGGAATCTACGACTGTATTTCAACTGTCTCCACATGCTATTGGACAACAAAGAGCGTGACATACTCACCGCGACAGATGTCAGTCAACAGGGCAGTCCACCATACACTGTTGTAGAAGATGCAAATACATCCTTTTTCTAAATGAAGGACTTGAGTACCTCTATCTGCTCTTGACTCAAATAAAGCCCAAACCTCAATAGTCCAAAGTTGATGCCAAAGCCATTTCAAATCAGCCGCTGCCATTTTTGTTGCATTGCTCAGTCCTTTTGCTTCCGCTATGGTCCGTCTAGCTTTCTAGGCTAGCTGAATGATTCATTGTAGGGTAAAGGGCTTTGGAGTCCTCTGACTCAGACAGGCACTATTCAAGGGCAGGCCATTTACCATTATATCTTAATTGTAGTGCGATCCAAACTTAACTCACAACAAGAATGACTAAAATTAAAACATTTGAAACATTATTATTTAAAAAATAATCGCAAATATTGCGGGGAGGGGGGGGGGGGTCTTGCATTTGTATTCTTTTGAGGCAGTAAGGGAATATAATGTACGTGGCTAATAAAGTTTAAATGTGGAAATGATAATATTCATAAATTTGTCTACTGCTGTCTGGTGGAGGATCTACAGGTTAAATTTGATTTCTTCATGTAATATTATATAAGTAAAAAATCAAATACTATTGAATATTACACTATATGGCCAAAAACAAAAAGTCGGCACCAAAAAACAAAAGGCCACACTCTAATATTTTGTTGGACCACCTTTATCTTTGATTAAAACACACATTCTCTGTGGCGTTGTGTCGATCAGCTTCTGCAATGTCACCAGATTTATTTCCATCAGCGTTGCATTAATGTTTCACCAAGATCTTGCATTGATGATGGTAGAGTCTGACCGCTGCATAAAGCCTTCTCCAGCACATCCCAAAGATTCTCAATGGGGTTCAGGTCTGGACTCTGTGGTGGCTAATCCATGTGTGAAAATGATGTCTCATGCTTCCTGAACCACTCTTTCACTATTTGAGCCCCATGAATCCTGGCATTGTCATCTTGGAATATGGCCGTGCCATCAGGGAAGATGGAATAACCTGGTCATTCAGTAGATTCAGGTAGTCAGCTGACCTCATTCTTGGAGCACATCCTGTTGCTGAACCTAGACCTGACCAACTGCAGCAACCCTAGATCATAGCCCCGCCCCCACAGGCTTGTACAGTAGGCACTAGGCACGATGGGTGCATCACTTCATCTGCCTCTCTTCTTACCCTGATGCACCCATCACTCTGGAACAGGGTCCATCTGGACTCATCTCACCAGTTGTTAATAATGCGTTGGACAGTTCTGAACCCAGTTTTAGTCGTTTCTGCAATCTCCTTAGATGTTTTCTCTGCTTGATGCATGCTAATGATGGGACCCTTCTCACACAGACTAACATCTTTTCCACCACCACCAGATGAGTCTTTCCACATGGTTGTTGAAGAAATGAGAAGTAGCTCATTGCACCAGTTGGGTTAAATAACTTGATGCAAGATAAAAGATGCAGTAATTATCCAATAGGAGGCTTCTACCTATGTGCTTAGTCCAATTTTTTTCACATTTCAGGCTTTAATGAGTTAAAGATGGTCCTAAATTTTAAGAAATAATAATTTCTAAAGTATTCTTTATTTAGTTATGATAAAAGTGAAGTTTGTAACAAAGCCGATAACTTGGAGCCTCGCTATTCTCTCACAGAGGTGGAGCTCAGGTTGCAGTAAATGTATGGAGCAGCAGCAGATTCAGAGGTTAAAGCACATAATCCCTTAATGGACAGAGTGGTGTACTGATGGTGAAATGGACCCTTTTACAAAATGGGCTGCTTTATGAGCTGTTTTTACCCACTGCTGCATTTTCTGGACCTACGAGCAGCAGTTATAGCAATAATTGAGGTACAGCGCTCCAGAGGCACAAGCAGTGACCTCTTAGTGGATTTAGTGCCACTTTAGAGCATGGCAGAGAGTTTTCAATGTTCAGATGTTTTCTGCTTGATAGCTAAAAGAAAATCATTCCTCTAACATTTCAAACCTTCAAAGCAGAGAAAACTGGTGTTCAGAAGACATTTACTGGTGTTGTTTTCTGCTGATGTAGCCAGAGGAGTGGAAGTTGTGTATTTAGCAACAGCATGGTTAAGATGTGATTAAAAAGGAAGCTTTTTACTCTCCCACTCAGTCAGCGTGAGTCACCAGCTGACCTGCAGCCTCTGGCTCTCTCCTGCTTCATCAGATTATTATCAGTAATGATAACCTGCTGTCAGTCCCTTCCCTGCCTCTGAGCTTGAAGGGCTAATTTGAACAGTCTGAGCTGTCGAATCACCTTCATGTCACTGGGATGCAACAAACTTTATCTGCAGTAGAAAGCGCTTAGACTGCAGTTTTTATCGGATATCATACAAATGTTCAAGAAAAAGATGTTGAATTAATGCATTAACAGGCCTGTGTGTGTGTGTGTGTGTGTGTGTGTGTGTGTGTGTGTGTGTGTGTGTGTGTGTGGGTGCGTGTGTGTGTGTGTGTGTGCGTGTACTTGTCTATACATCAAAGTGGGGACCATGACCATGAGTGTATAACTCCTCAGTTTAAGCTGTACTGGTATCATCCTGGTACACAATAACACCAATGCTATATTCAGTATGTGTTCTATACTTGTGCAATACCAGATTCACATTGGTGTCTGTGTCTCTTACAGTATGCTGCATAGTGCTGGTACCAAGTTTGTTTTCATCTTTTATTTGTGGTTTTTTAGTGATCTAAGATTACAATACTAGATTACTGCCTATGTGTAAATACATGTATCCTTGTTTTTATCTTCTTCTAATTACCCTTTGAGTGATGGTGCTGCTGTGACAAGTGAATTTCCCCACTGAGGGATCAATAAAGTCTATTCTATTCTATTTTATTCTATTCTATTCTATTCTATGACAAGCTTTTCACCTGTAAAGTGAAGACCTTCAGTAGCAAAGTGAGGACATTTGCCCGGTCTTCACTTTGGTGCAATCTTCCAGAGCTCTACTCGTTAGTTTTAGAGGTATGGTGTGAATTAAGTTTTAGTTAAGGTTAGGGTTAGGAATAGATCAGCATTGGTTATGGTTATGGTATGGTATGGGTTAGGCATAATACAGTCACAAAAATGAATGGAAGTCAGTGGATGGTCCTCACTGAGATAGAAAGATGAGAATGTGTGTGTGTGTGGGGGGGGGGGGTAACTAACATGGCATTGTGGTGGAAAAATAAGGTTTAGTGATGGATCTTGAGTAGCTGCAGCTGAACCATGGCTGCTTAGCTCTCCAGCTCTGACAAAGACTGGTGTCCCTGTTTCTTTGGTAAACTCTTGTGTATAAATATGTTTTCATGCAGCATTAGGACCGGTTCACACGGCAGGATTTTAAAACGGTAGGGATATTTTTAAACCATGAGAGAATTCGTTTGAGGTGATGATAAAAAGTTTGGGTCCTGCACAGTGTGTGGCCACATGGAAAACAAAACACTCCATATATAAACTAATTTCACTCACAAAAATTCTTAGATTAGTAGGTAAATCTCACAAAAACCTCTCGAGATCAAGCTTGCCTTCAAAATTACCAAACATGGTGGACAAGGAGGAGGATTTGGATTCCCCTCGTTCCAATGCAGCGTGCTTCTGTCACCTCTTTCTGATAGGCTACATGTCACATTCAACAGGCAGCATGCTTGTTTGTCTCAGAGCATACCACACACGCGGCAATATTGGGCCAAGACAATCCAACATGTTCAATATCCTCAATTTATGATTGGGGCATCCCAACATGCTTCAGAGCAGACCAGAGCACTTTTAACACACGTCACATGGCAGGAATATCTTATAAGATTATCTTTGGAGCCATTGCTGGGGCGCTGGTTGCAGAGAAATGGAGTGCCCACCCCGTAACCGGAAGGTTGCAGATTCTTGCCCTGCTCAGCTTGTCGCAGTCGTTGTGTCCTTGGGTAAGACATTTCTCCGTGCTTGCCTGCTGGTGGTGGTCGTAGGGACCGGTGGTTCCTAGTGTACTAGCTCCACCTCTGTCAGTTAGCCCCAGGCCTGCTGTGGATACATTATGGCTCTTCACAGCATCTACGATTGTCAGAAGGAGACGATCAGGTCAGACCTTAATACAGTCATGCCATCCTGAAGAAAGTTATCGAAACCATGAAAACTTTACTAGTATTGGCAATATTTAAGGTCTATGCATTTTGTGATGCAGTTGAATATGTAAGTGTGCATGCGTGTGTGTGTGTGTGTGTGTGTGTGTGTGTGTGTGTGTGTGTGTGTGTGTGTGTGTGTGTGTGTGTGTGTGTGTTGGGGGGTCTACTACATGACTTTTTTTGTCTTGTTTGTTCTTTAGGAGATTCAGGACTGACTGTGTCCAACCTTGGCAGTTATGACACACTGAGAGGCCTTGCAGCTCAACAATCCTGTCATGTTCAAGGACAGAAAACCTTTGCCTTCATCAACAGGGGGTTCATGACTGTGTGAATGCCTGTCAGAAAATTACATAAAAGCTGGATTCATGAGTAGAATGAACATGGTCCTAAACCTTTGATTAGCTAATGAAGTTTTTTTTATTTTTGTCTCTTACTCCTGTTTCCTCTTTTTGCATTTTGAAGCTCTTTTTATTTTATGACCCAGTAGTGTAAAACACGTCTTTTTTATCCCCTGGTCCTTTGTCCGAGAGCCTATTCTGTTGTCTTTTTAATAAGTTGATGTTAATCTTGCCGTCTCCTTTATCACCTCTGCCACAAGGACCTCCATACAGTAAAACTTTTAATGAATAATAATTAATAAATGTGTTATAAATTGTTCATTTCTGAGCAGAAAAGTTTCAGATTTAACAATAAGAAAAAGATGTATGGCTTTTCTGGCAGATATGTTGTAATATTCCTGCAGGAAGTGCCTTAGGTTAGTTACACAAAGGTTGTATTAAATATACAACACCATCATTTTACATGCTGCTGTTGTACATACTTAGTCATAGAAAATAGTTGGGCTAACTCTCGGGCCAGAAAAAGCCACACAGCTCTACGTCACACCGCAAATTACCATTCAATTAATTTCCGTTTATTTCCAAATCACAAAACTAGTCACCTCAATGCATTTTAGAATGTAAACATTCCAACTGAACCTACTTATCAATGCACTGAGTTCAGTTCATTATGCCAATTAGTTAAAAGTTTTCTATGGAAGAAAATCCAGCAGATTGCATCGAGTCACTGACTAGTGTCAGTGACTTTACAGCAATCCCCATATTAAGTAAGCATGTAGCGACAGTGGAGAGGAAAACTCCCCTTTAACAGGAAGAGACCTCCGACAGAACCTGGCTCAGTATGAGCAGCCATCCATGGATTCATCCACCTTGGTTTGTGACCGGAAGGCTGTGATGACGTAATGTTCAGGAGAGAGCAGAGTGTGTCTCGGCTAGTAGAAGCTAACTGTTAGCATTAGCAACCCCACATGAAGCAGAACTCCTCCAGGCTTGTGATATTTGTGGAGATAAAACATCAACGTTGCAGAGCAAACAGAGTCAGTGGTAGAGTCATGTTGCTGTTAGCCAATCAGAGGCAAGATGTCTGAATATTGGGAATTAATGAGTAAGTCTCTAAATCCTGTCCTTTTCTGCCCCTCTCCTCTGACTAACTTTTACTTCTTGAAACTGCAAATGTTTTGAAAAAACAAGTGAACTTGGTCTTAAGATGAATCAGGATCAGATCTTCAAACAGGTCCATTAAACCCATTAAACCCAATCTGAAACACTGCTGAAGCTGCTGGTGAGACATTTTTTATAAATGTAAATCTGAGGTAATAACGTCTCGTAACAGCAAGAAGGTGAACTCTGATGAGACTCACAACTGTCAGCTGAAGGTCCATCAAATGCAACGTGACAGAAGTTGAGCATAGCTAATGCTACATGAGTTTTAGTCACAGTTTGTACTAAACAGTCTTCTCATAGCAGCTGCTGTTTTCTACTGCCAGCAGAGTAATTAAATCATAACAGTTCCACTGTTTAGTTCAACAAAGCATGACAGATTCAAAGTTAGTGGGCATTAGAGGAAGAAACAATTTTTGTATAGCGCCTCTCAGGATAAAAATCGTGAGGCACTTCACGAGAACAAAAAATAAAAACAAAAATGATTTTAAAAAATACAATAAAAAATGGGAAGGCTGTGTTGACGTAATGTTCAGGGGAGAGAGTATTAAGGCGGCTAACATCTGAAACGTGGTCATGTGAGTCCCTCCTACTAAGGATTTGCCTGGTTACTGTTCAGGATGGCAGGGGACAGGACGGAGACAGAATTTAGAAACAACTGCATAATTGTACATTCTATTATTATTATTATTATTGGCAGTAGTAGTAGTAGTGGTGGTGGTAGTGGTAGTAGTAGTAGTGGTAGTAGTGGTAGTGCTAGTAGTAATAGTAGTAGTGGTAGTGGTACAACAGTAACCTGCCTTCTCTAGAGGACATTTTCACCAGTAGAGGTAGAACCAGAACATAGGACATGATGACCCATCCAGCCCGTGGACTATTCACTCTCCTCTCCTCAGGTAGACAGTCGTAAAGCCCAAACAGTTAGGAGCGTCCTGCCTGAGGTTGTGAGGCTCATGAACTCTAAAGCTGACTGCACACTGGAAGCATCAGCGGCGCGGAACGGCAGCGGAACGTCGCTGCTTAAAATATAATCAATTATAGTCTATAGGGGTGACACAAACCAGCAATTTTCAGACGCATCCCAGAAGCGGCATACCACGCCGCTAAAGATAGGATCGAGTTCTATTTTTGCCACGTGCCGCTTCTGGGATGCGTCAATTTCCACAGTTAACATAGGGCTAGACAGGAAATAACACTCTGTTTCAGTGTAAAATGCCTGGTAATTTAAAAAAAAAAAGTCTATTGCAGCGATGCGATTTCATATCTATGTAGATTACATCTATACGTGTGACCTCACGGCTTATTTACTTACCGCATCGTTCGAGAAGTGCAGCGGTGTGTTTTTCATGGCTTTAATCCTGGCAGTGGAGAGGAACAACGTTATATTTGACATCAAACAGCGACGTCACACGTGAGTTCCTTCTTTTTGGTTTAATGGTGAATGGCATAAACAAACCATGACCTTTGAAGTCTTGAGTGATTTTGTGATGCCGCTTCGTGGCTGAGATTCTCCCGGTGTGCGCTGGCAAGCAGCGAAAATCGTGAGTAAACCGTTCCGCTGCTGTTCCGCGACACTGATGCTTCCAGTGTGCAGCAGGGGTGATATTAACCCAGGCAGTCCTCAGAGTGATTTTGGTCCCCAATAGCACTTCTAAAATTGTGGAATTTTTTCTCTCCCAAAGACTTTTGACCTTTGTATGTTATGATTTTTGCTAATGTGTTGGATATTTTTGTGCTATTCAAATAAAATCTTTTTTTTTAATTATGTTACATTTTTGGGATTTAAACAATGATCCCATTTTTGTGGCCTGTGAACTTTGGGGCAATGGTGGCAAAGGCCGTGGGTTCGCGCCCCGCTCTGTCTGTCGCTGTCGTTGTGTACTTGGGCAAGACACTTAACCTGAATTGCCTCTGTCAGTGGTGGGCAGAGGGGCAGATGGTGCAACAATGCAGCCTCACCTCTGTCAGACTGCCCCAGGGCAGCTGTGGCTATACCATCATCACCAATGTGTGAGTGCGTGCAGCATCTTTGAGTGTCCTAACAAAGCGTAAGTTTGTTAGGACACAAGTTTGATGAATTATTATTATTATTATTATTATTTTACCTTGATAAATTTGAGCCTCATTTTGAGAGGTTTGGACACCCCTGGCTAAAGCTAACTTCTGCTGACGTGAGTGACACATTTTATTTCCCGTTTCTAACTTGTGGTTGAGTGAATCTGAATAAAATGCAATTAAGAGAAAAAATAGAAGTGTGCAAAATAGATCCAGTGCATCAGATTCTCCTGCACTCCAGGTCTATTGAGGCATAACTGAGGACATGACTGAGCCAAGCCAATCTTAATTATACGATTGAGCAAAAAGCAGGAGGATTTTAATCCTCCTGCTCTAGAAGGGGACATGATGTCTGCTTCACTAATCAAAACTGGAAGCTGGTTGAAGCCTGGTAAATGAAGGCTCTACTTCTCATCCTCATTTTTATTCAAAAACTCAACAAACAAGTAAAAATGCAGTCTGAAGGTGAAATACTCAATTGAGATTACAATGGAAATTAAAAATTGTTAATCAATGGAAGTGATGCTAAAAATGGACAAATATGATCCCCCTTAGATCATCTCAAGCCTCTGAAATTATACCCAGGTAAACTGAAATGTTAAGAAATTACAATGGTCTTGAAAATTGCTTGAAAACTAGGAGCAGAAACTTTAGCAGTCACTGAGACTTTTATGGTTTTTGGACATGCCCGTAGTCTAATTAGTCCACAGGATTCATCATATAAAGACTGTTATAGAATTTCTAAGTCCTGTACTGCTTCTCTATTTCCTCTGCACCTCATCTCTGAATCTCACACACACACACTCTCACACACATCCAACAGCAGACAACCAATGTACAAACAAATAGACAGACAGACTAACAAATGGGTAACTGAAGCAAACGTTTTATCATGGTAAAACGTGCAAAAACCAACCCAAACTACCAAGAGTCCCTTGCAGCGAAATAACCTACAGCCCCTTGCGGCGGACTTAACCTGGAGCCCCTTACGGCGGACTCGACCTACAGCCCCTTGCGGCGGACTTAACCTGGAGCCCCTTACGGCGGACTCAACCTACAACCTCTTGCGGCGGACGTAACCAATTTAGAAAACTCACAGTTACACCAGCCGGCAATGTTTAATCTAGAAACAGACAAGAATGTCTCACCAAATCTCCCCAGCTCAGAAGCTTGAGTTCGCAGACCCGGTGGCTCCCTGGCGACGTCACACCCCAAGCGCCGACCTCCAGCAAAAGCAGGGCGCTGCAATGTCTGGCGGTGGCATCTGGCGTCAACAGCACAGACCCCCAGGCTCCGCTCGAAGGACCAATTTATGTTAGGGATTTTCTCAATCAACCTAATTACCTGACGCTGAGGAGATAAGGGAGAAAGACAAAATGAGACACATAGAACTGTTTGCAAAGGGTGACAGACCAACTCAGGTACAGTCTGCCTCGAGCGGCTGCCAGCAGAGTTTATTTAAAGTATGAGATAAGGCAGTGGGTGTGTTTACATGATGTGTGTGAGAGTGTGTGTGTGTGAGATTCAGAGATGAGGTGCAGAAGAAATAGAGAAGCAGTACAGGACTTAGAAATTCTACAACAAAGACTAATGAGAATCATCAGTATAGCAATGAAAATGTATTCTTTGAATCTAACAATTTTACCCCGAGGATGTGTCTGTAAAATAAATAGTATTGGACCAAGCACGTAACCCTGAGGAACCCCATGACATGAGTACATATGCATTCAGAAAACATGAGTGAAACAAAAGTCAGTTTTCCCAGTAAGGGTTGGTAATTAAATTTTATATTCAGTTCTAAAACGACCAGGGAACCAATGAAGAGAAGCCTGCACCAGGGAGATGTGGACCTGTTTTTTGATGACCTAGCTAAAAAAAAAAAACATATAGTCAGTTACAGTCACAGTCAAAGTCTCACTAGTTGTCACACACACTGGTGTTTGTTCTCCGCATTTGACCCATTCCCTGGGGGAGCGATGAGCTGCAGACACAGCTGCGATCTGGAACTAGGCCTAATCCCAATACTCGCACTGCACCCTACGCCCTTCTGTGAAGTGCACTTGAAGGAGGTGCACAGTAAGGCTTCGAGTGTGTAGTACACAAGTGTGCTGAATTGGGACTGGGATCGACCGTGATGCATGCTGGGATGCCGGTTGTTGTTTGTGCTACTTTTTGACAAACCTTTATTAACAACTTTGAAACAAACAAAAGTTACATTCATTGCTGTCCACATTAAGTCTTACTCTAAAACATTCAGAACATGAATAAATATCATTAATCATCTTAAAATGAAATTCTTTCATTTGAAAATACATGTTTTCAGAAAAGGCACTTGAGCCATTGCTCCGCCTTCTTCTCAAACTTCACACGCAGCAAAGGATTGTGGGTAATACCCTTGCCCAAAGTCTGCATCGATGCGCACTTGGGCGAAGTGCGGATTAAGGGTGCAAAAGGGGCGTGATTGCCTTCCGCACTTGAGAATCGGGACAACCTACGCACTCGCACCCCTGGTCGGGAATGTGCAATCAAATGGCGCAAGGGTGGAAGTGCAAGTATTGGAATTGGGCCCTATTTGGTGGTTTAACCCATCGATATCATAGAGATGTGGCTGTGAAATATGACGGATTTGGCCTGTTAATTTAAAAATGTGTAAGTATGCCATCTCAAGCCTACGTGTTATAAGGTTTGTAATAATGCAACCTGCTTGTAAATCTGTTAATATTTAATTGAGTTATGAGTGTTTTGGTTTAAGTTGTTCACTCACCTTCCATCTGCTACCATTGAGAACGGAACGTAAGCTGTCCGAGGTAAGATGGCCGCCGTGTAGGGACGCTGTCGACTCCCAGTTATGGCATCTAGCAATATATATGATATCTATGGTTTAACCCCCAATCCAACCCATTTGATGCTGATTGTCAAGCGAGGAGGTATTGGGTCCCATTTTTCAAGGTCTTTGGTATGACCTGACCAAGATTTGAACTCCGATCTCCCAGTCCAAGGGCAGACATGCATACCACTAGGCCACTGAGCTGAGTAGTCCACTTGAGAGGTAATAAAACATCGATCACCTATTAGTCTTTAAAAGATCATTTCACTTCAGATAAAAGCCTGTTTGAAAAGATAATCACTTTAGTACATAACTAATCTGTTTCTAAAAGTTAAAATTTGTCAACTAAAACCTCAAGATTTATCACACTCTGTTTCCATATCAAGTGAGATAGTTTGGGACCAGTACAGCATAAATGTCAAGGACAAAAACCATTCCAGGATTTATAATTAAAAAAAAAATCAAAAGGTTGAATCATTCATGAAAATTCTCCACAAAATAACTCCACCCCTCAGGAGCAAAAAGCAGTGTAGTTTTAGGTTTTTTAATTGTTTCAGAGGAATGATCATCTATGGTGAAGGTAAGCATGAGTTAGAGTAAGAGGCAACTGCTCAGTAAAAGCTTAAAATAGAAAACTCAGCCAATAAATACGCACCAGCAGCATCAGTACCATTAACCCACCGGCGCTGCACCGTCCGTGTGACCAAATTATGTGTATGGCATTTTTATGAGCGTTGTGGGCTCACAGCAGACACTCACACACCCACTGCCTCTCCTAATCTAAGTCGTGATCATTTGTCTGTATGAAATTTGAGAGTATTGCATGAGTCACCGGGAGTAGCTGGTGAGGAGAGAGAAACTGTCTGATTGCACGGGTGTCTTCGTGTAATATCTGTGTGCTTTGTTTGCATTGTTTAGGCTTTATCAAGATCCAGCGATTCTCAGATTTTACATGTCAACAAGATAACGTAACAGAACAATGAGAGGAGGCTTTTTCAAATGAGGGCTGCCA
Organism: Aphyosemion australe; assembly: GCA_006937985.1. Taxonomy (NCBI): domain Eukaryota; kingdom Metazoa; phylum Chordata; class Actinopteri; order Cyprinodontiformes; family Nothobranchiidae; genus Aphyosemion; species Aphyosemion australe. The sequence goes on from SSNS01000085.1 coordinate 812,122, forward strand.
AACCAATCACTAAGTATCTCGTGGCTCAGAGAAGACTAGTAATTATGTAGGATTCATATCCACTATTCAAACAGCACTAGTGACATTTAGAAATAGGCAACAAACATAAAGCTTCAGAATGGTCTCTACAAGTGTTTCCATGTATTTGACAGATGCTTTTATCCATAGCAACCTACAAAGAGGCGAGGCAGCGAGGTAAACCAGCAGTCGTCCAACTACTGGACAACATGCTCTACCTCCTGAGATACTGCCACCCATAAAACACATCTAGACCAGATGGTCATTAGATTCCTATCCTCTACCAGGAGTGGGGTTCGAACCCACGAGGGCTTTTGCCCATTGGATCTTAAGTCCAACGCCTTCACCACTCGGCCATCCTGGTGCTGGTTTTCTCATGGAATTTAATTATCATAGATATCTGAAGAAGAACTGTGTAAAAGCAGTAATTATAGCGATGTTGGTAATACTTCTGATTGGAATTTAATAGAAGTATAATGATACATGTATTCATGTACAGATTTTTATATAGAACTACTAAGTAGCGCTGCACACATCTGAGGAAATACAGAAAGTTAATTTAAAGTTAAAGTCCTATTAGTCATCATCACACACTGGTGAAATTACATCTCCGCATTTGACCCCTCCCCATGGTGGGGAGTGGTGAGCTGCAGCTGTGGCCGCGCTCGGGAACTATTTGGTGGTTTAACCCCCCAATCCAACCCCTTAGTGCTGAGTGTCAAGCGAGGAGGTATTGGGTCCCATTTTTTCAAGGTCTTTGGTATGACCCGACCGGGAATCGAACCCTGATCTTCCAGTCCCGGCGCGCGTGATTTGGAATCGTAGGATGGCCAAGGAAGGTCCCGCCTTTCTCGCCTCTGATTGGCTGGAAGGGCTCTCCTACGATTGGCTATTTCATGTAACAGCAAACCGTCTTCCCTCCCTGCAGGGTTTTCTGTCTGCAGCCAGATCTTGAGGAGGACAAAAATGTGAACTTAGCTCTATAATAACCATTCTGTCCTGTTTTACAACAAACCAGCTCCAGTTTCTTTTATATAAGAACCCGAAAAAAACATCAAATGTGAAATTTTAATACATCTTGTTGCATTTATCACACTGTTGGATTGACTTTATATCTGTTGGCTCTCAAGCATTGAGGTTATCTTATTACTATAGGCTGTGTTATGCCTTCACTCTCATAGGTTAAGGCTGTTTGCAGGTTAGGACACATCTCATCATCTGTTTAAATGTGTATCATTTAATCTACATTTATTTCTAAGCTGATATGATTCAGACCTATTTTTCACCAGTTGTCATTATTCTAGAATAGAAACAGACCTGCTGCACACAGCTGGGCAAAATAGGGCAGTTTTATTAAATTTCACATCCAGGTAAGGCACACATATGGTTAGCATATGTACTCTGCTCTAATAAGATAACCTCAATGCTTGAGAGCCAACAGATATAAAGTAAGTCCAACAGTGTGATAAATGAAACAAGATTTATTATAAGAAACTAAAGAGTCTAAAAAACGTTTTCAAAACAGAACAAAATGGTTATAAGTTCGTATTTTCTTTACAAAACTCCCCAAAACAGCTGTTCTGTTGGTGGCAGGAGGACAGTCTGCACTTAGCGAGGGAAGACGGTTTGCTGCTAAATTAAATAGCCAATTGTGGGAGAGTCGTTCTAGCCAATCAGAGGTGAGAAAGGTGGGATCTTCCTTGGCCATCCTACGATTCCAAATCACAGCTATGGGGCAGACAATCATACCACTAGGCCACCAGAGCTGGTAATTTCTTAAAATCTTAAATTTCCTAAAGATATTGTTATTTTTCAATAGTTCAGTGATTGCTGAGTGGTAAATGTCGTCAACCGGGAAATGCCTCGATGCTTCTGATAGACGGTTCTCCCCTGCTGGTTTCAAAAGGGTTGTGTTATAAAATGGGAGGAATTCATACGGGAGGCGAAATTCCCTTAAATTCAAGCATCTTATTTCTGGGTAGAAGTAATGGCTCAGGAAAATAACTTATATTTCATTAAAAATACCATCTCAATAGTGCCAGCGGTAACCCATTGTTGCTCTGGAAGGTGTGAAATAGCATGATTCATGTTTTCATTTAGCTTTGTTTCTTCTGGTCAACAGATGCCTATAAATGGCAGATCCTGGATATTAACCCTTTAGAGGATGTTAATTTGTGGTAAAGTTTGTTTTGGTGACAGAGTGGCATTGCAACGTCATATTAGGAATAAACAATTCTAGAAAAAGAGTACTGATGACACTGCTGCTGAGAACAAATCAAATATGGACGTACTGCAGATATTGAGATCTAATTAAAAGTTTTTTCCGTCTCACTAACACTACCCCCACACACGGTTGTCATTTCATTTTCTCTTTTGCCAGAAATACATTTGAAAACTTCTCAGCATCTATTTTTTTAGTGTCTTTACAGATTAATTGTGTTTTCTTCTGGCTTTTATCCAGCTTGGTAATGTTTTTTGTGCCAGCCTCATTTATGTCTTTTTTTTACTCTGATCAGAAATGATGTCTATTTTAATGTCTCAAGGGGTTATTTGTCCTGAATCTTTATTAGCAAAATACCTCAATTAGGGTTATTGATGCACACTGAGTAGGAGGAGAGAACCTCAACCTTATTAAAGTGAGAAGATGAACCCATCAGAACCATTGTTCCCTTGGGTGTGAAGGTGGGCGACAAAAACAGGTGGGCTAAAACTAGTTTAACCTGCTGTAGTTTAACCATTTTCTGCTTTCACACCAATTAAACAATGTGGGTTGTTGGATTTCCACTCAAACGTTTTATTTACAGCTTTATCCTGCTGCATTCTTTTATACAAGGAGACTGATCCACTGTGGTCATAAAGGGACGTGGTCAGCATCAATACTCAGGCAGGCGGTGGTGTTTAAACCAGGTTCAGGTGGTACTAAGAGGTCCAAAGTGGCACAAGAACAGTTTTTTTTCTCTATCAAGCATTTTCAATTACTTAAATACAGAAATCAAGCACGTTCCAAACCTTGAAAACACATTATTGAAATTCAAGTATTTTCATGGATCCAAGCACCCGTAAGAATCCTGCAAGCAAAGGGTCACTCACCAGTGTTGTTCATTTCTTTAACAGAAACGTTCATGTCGACAAACCTTTCAATAACTCCTCTCTCAATGTCCAATAATCTCAAAAGTGTGATCCAGTGATCCCCCAGTTGGTGGTATCACTCTGGCATGGGGCCAAAATACATGTCAGATCTATTCGCAGTATATACGTCCAGCAGGGCTCTGGGATCCTTAGGAAGCAGTCAGCTGGTAGAACCCCGGGTCAGAACCGAACAGGGCCAAGCTGCTTTTAGCTACTATGCTGCACACAGATGGAATCAGCTTCCTCATGACCTCAGATGTGCTCCAACTCTAGAAACATTTAAATCAAAATTGAAAACTTTCATATGTTCATCAGCCTTTGAATGATTGTTTCTTATGCTGCACCTTCTGCACTGTAACTGCTCAGCCTTTAACTTTGCCTTTTATTTTATCTATTACATCTCATTTTGTTTGTGTATTTTTATATTTGAGTTTATAATCTGCTGTTTTATGTTGTCATGTTGATTTTAAGGTTTTATGTTCTTGCTGAACTTGCAAACTGGAAACTTGCAAACTGGAAACCATTGAATTACTTCTGTGTATGTGCTATATAAATTAAACTGCCTTGCTTTGTCTATGTGGCTTTGCTGAGGATTAAGCAGGACTATGACAGTGAATGCACATCATGGCCGGCAAGCTCGCTCTTCCCTTTACAACAGCTGAGAGCTGCATGTGTAAAATAGTGACGAGAAAGCAGCTAATTCTGCGGCTCCAGGAGACTGCAAAATCCAACGTTTGCAACCACACACAGTCATCCATTGTGATAAATATACTGCTATCTGTGACATTTTCTGCTATTCATAAGCAATTTCTCTTTGTTTTTAGTGTATCTTTCAGTGTGAGCTGGCTGTGTGTTTTTGTCCGAGTTGCTGCAGTGAACTTGGAGAGCAGGGTGTTCGGTTTAGAATTAAAATTAAGCCATTGTCATTACATTTGAAAATCTCAATCTCAGCCTGAATTTAAAAGGTCATGCTAGTTGCTTTATGAGGTTATATCTGAGCTTTTTCCACCTGATCCCGATCTCTTTAAGTTAGGCCCGATTTCCGATCCCATGATCGGATAGGATCATCCCTATTGATATAAGAAAGAAATTATTTCATATGATAGTGGGGTGGAACTGTCCTCTTGAGTTCTTATTCATTGTTTTATTTTCAAAGTGTGGTGCTTGAAAAGTTTGACAATTTACCTTGATAATGCTTGAATTTGACCGTGGGAAAAGTGTAGGAACCCTGTGTTAGAGATGTCATGCAATAAAAAGTTGTGTTCTTGGTTCATATAAACTGATATCTCTAGTCTGCTGCCTTTTGCTATTTTATGTGGCTCATTGGACACACACACACACACACACACACACACACATATGCATGCACATGCACTGTTAAGTTGCTGTGCCGCACCTAATTTATCATGCCAGAGACGTCACTAGCTATGTTTACATGCGCCAAATTTCCCCAATCCGATTCAAATCTTGGTTGATCGGAAATCCCAAATCTCTGTTTACATGGACACTAACTGGAATGATCCGATCACGCCGCGATGCATGCACCATAGCTTGCGCATCCGCAGACTTGTCTTTCCCGGAAGAGAAATTATAAACAGACGCCATCTTGTCCGCACGTCTTTTCCCTTGCATTTTATTAGATTATTCTCTAGCTTTGGTGAATTCCCGCTTCCTGCATCTTTAGATGCACTTGAGTGTATAACTCTGCATTTTTAGCCGAAGCCCGTAGTATTTCCAGTAAAAAATAGCGTCGGCAACAGATCACTTCTGTTTACCGCCCGCCATGTTTTCGATCTGTCCTGAGCGTGCGCAGAGGCGAAAAGAGGGTACGCTGCAGTTGCACACATGCACAGTGGGCATTATTTTACCCCAACGATCCGAATGGCTGTGTACATGGACGCCAATCGGATTGACGATCTAACAAAACCACCTCTCTCAATCGGAGTGAAATTTCATTCGGATCAGGCCGAATCGGATCAGAATATTCCGATTGACATGTTTACATGACGAATTTTTGATCTGATAGGGCGTTTAATCCGATTACTTGTGCCCATGTAAACATAGCTACTGAGTCTGACCATTCTCCTCTGATCTCAACAAGACATTTTCATCAACACAGCTGCTGTACACTAGATATTTTCTCTTTATCTATCATGGAGGTTTCTTATATCAATATTTGATGGAATAATTTTAGAAATGACTATGAGCACACAAAGAGAGACACAACTTGTGGTGCATAATGACCACGAGGACTCTAAACTGGTAGAGTTTATACACATAGTATGCTTGGTGAGATATATGGAGGGTAGGTGTAAAGAAATGAAAAATAACTAACTCATCTCACCAACCTTCAGTGGTAAAAAGATGCTGATGCTTTTTGCTTTATTTTCAGAGCTTTTGCTTTCATTCAAATGCCAATGGAACATGAAAAATGCATTTCTCTGTGCAACCTATCTCCTAGAAATCATGTTTCCACGCAGCTAAACTGTGGGCCTAATTGCATTTAGATTCAACACAAACATCAAGGCAGTTTGTGTGATTGAAGCAACAGCTTCCAGAACTGCACACCGATGAGATCAAAGCTGACAGATTAATATTTATTAAAAACTCAACCTTTAATCTAACCGTCCACATCTATACCTGCTTGATCCTGAACCAGGGCAGCCATGGCTTAACCAGGAGGGGGATTGTTCAGTGGTTAGCAGTTTGATCCCAGGCTCCGCAGGTTACACGTCTAAGTATCCTTGGTCTACGGAACCCTGAAGTTGCCCCCTGGTCACTGTACAAAAAAGCCAGTTTGAATCCAGGCTCCATCTGTGTCAGTTCCCAACAAATATTGGTCCGACGCCAACGTGGTGTGCACGGCCAAAAATGGTCGCAGTAGAACAGCCCAACTTTGTAAAAAAATGTAACAGAAAATTTCCTAAAAGTCCATTCAGATACATTTGTACATGTCTACAGTTACATAATTGTTATTTTGACAATTAATCACATGTAGTACAGCATGTCGTGAATCAGTTTGAACATCAACTATTTATCAGTGCTTGAGGTATAGCTCAACTGGTAAGTCATTCAACTTCCACACAGAGGACCCGGGTTTGAATCCAGGCTGGGACAAAGATTATCATCCAGTGTAAGTTCTCAGGTAAGATTCCCTCTGCTGTCTACGTCGTACCAAAATGAAGAAAACAAACAAAATGTCCACCGCAGATAACAATTGGTAAGATGAAGTATTCTATTTATGATTATTATTATTATTAATAAATGTAAAAACTACATTTTATTTTATAGTGTAGCTAAGACGTTCACTGACGGTCATTAAACGTCCAAATAAGATGCGCGAAAGACGTAATGCACGTCCAGAAAAGACGTCGGTTCAACTTTCATTTTGGAACTATTTTTCAACCATGACGGGACGTGTCAGACTGACGTCGTTTTGACATCCATTTGACGTTTGAATGTTTGCTGGGTTGTGTCTTTGGGCAAGACATTTCACCTTCCTTGCCTGCTGCTGGTGGTCACAGGCACCTTTGGCATCGGTCAGCGTGCCCCAGGACTGATGTGACTACATTGTAGCTTATCATCAGTGTGGGAATGGGTGAATGATTCACTTTTGCAGTCCTCTGACTCAGAAAGCTGCTATACAAGTACGGGTCATTTATCATATTAGAGTGAGAAGCATCAACCAACACCAAGGATGTGTAACATTTTGTCCTCTTACCAAAAATCAGAAAACACCTGCACCTTTTTTACTTTTTCAAATCTGCCACACAAGACAAATTTCTCTGTTCATTTATGCTTTTTAGGATTTTTATTCCTCTCTGGTTTGCTGGACAGTCCATTTGTTTTTCACACTGTGAGAAAACCACACCAAGGTTCACTTGCAGGGAAACTGAGACCAAAGCCCAGAATTAGGATTGGGATCCCACAGGCCCCAACGCAAATGTTGCAGGAACAGGCATTTGTGAGGCTCCAGCAGGCTGGAACAGGTGGTCATAAAATAGACAGGATCCCAAGATTGTTGAAAGGATTAGGAGTATAACAGCGGCTGGTAACTGAGCCCTACGTTGGGACTCAGGTCTCATGAGATCCACAGGACCCACAAATCACACAGATGTCAGCAGATGTAAAACTGCTGTGAGTGAAAGCAGACTGTGTGGTAATGGTCAGGAAATCAGGAGCAAATCTTTAAACAAAAAACACAAACAGGCATGTATCTGCTAGATAACGACATTAAAGGAAAAGTTCGCTTTTTTAGACATTAAGTTTTATGTGCTCCTTCACCCACCCAGTGCTCTGTAAACTTTGACCCATTTCACACACACCCCCCTGCTCAAAGATTTTCAGGGGAGAAGTGATTCATAAAGGTAGTTCTGGCTAGTTTCGGGGGCGCTTTATCTGCGCCGTTTAGCCTCACAAAAGGATTAGCCTCTGAAAGCATGGCTAATTTGCATCTCACAAACAAAGAGAAAAAATTTACAACGTCACATTTCAACGGGACTAGTTTTTGTCATTCGTATCCCTGCGCCGGTCACCGCAGCTATAGAACGGGCTCGTGTCTGGCTGCTAATCCTAGCTGTATGAGTGAAACAACAACTTCTAAAGTCACTTAAAAGTAGTTTTTCTTAAATATATCGAGCCATGGTGCATACCTGCAGGTTCCCGGGTTGTAACAATAAGGATGTTACAGGATCACCTTTTCGGTTTGACACTTTTCCTGCTAAGGACGTTTCTCTAAGGCATCAGTGGCTTTTAGCAATCGGCTACTCCAAGGATACTCGGCTGGAACGAGTCAAAACCTTTCGTTTGTGCAGTGCACACTTCAAAGAGGATGATTACATCAGGAAAAAGTTCGGGAAAAGTGAAAGACTGTTTTTGAAGAGATCGGCCGTACTAGAAATCTGGGTAAGTTTTGTTTTTAAAAAATTTTTTATTCCGCTATGTCTGCCGTATTCATGCAATCATCTTCGCATTTTAGCGCATTATTTATGCAATCATCTTTACACCGATGGTTGATCATAGACTGCAGTAGCTTTGTCAACAATCTGTGTTGATGTGTGTGTTTTGTGTAGCAAATGCAGTTCTTCATCCGTGTACTATGGCTCATAAAGATATCCTAGTAGTAAAATAAGTTTCTTCTTCATCTGATATAGTGTTAAAATGAAATTCGTCATCAGATGAGACGGAGTCTGACATGTTTTCGGCATTCGGCAGTGAAACAGCTGACATAGGAAGCGCTGTTTAATATCCGTGGGGAGCGGCACAGGGATACAAATGACAAAAAGTAGTCCCGTTGTAATGTGACGTTGTACATTTTTTCTCTTTGTTTGTGAGATGTAAATTAGCCATGCTTTCAGAGGCTAATCCTTTTGTGAGGCTAAACGGCGCAGATAAAGCGCCCCCGAAACTAGCCAGAACTACCTTTATGAATCACTTCTCCCCTGAAAATCTTTGAGCAGGGGGGTGTGTGTGAAATGGGTCAAAGTTTACAGAGCACTGGGTGGGTGAAGGAACACATAAAACTTAATGTCTAAAAAAGCGAACTTTTCCTTTAAGCCCCAAAAGATACTAATAAGTAGGAATGTCCGATATTATCATAACGGTAATATCAGCCGATATTGGCATTGAAATGTAATATCTGAAAATATCGGTATCGACGTTTACTCCTTTAATGACCCAACCTTTACATACCATACACATATTATACACCCAACATTTCGGCTTCATCTCCTCTCTCTCAAAATGTCATAATATGACAGATCTGAGGTTTAGTTTTGGAGATATTTTAGTTTATTTGGCACACAGGAATCTGCCCTGTGCAATGAGGATCTGCAGTCCTAACAGCAGAAGTTAAGAGTTAGACAATATGAATATATCGGATATTGGCAAAAAAGTCAATATCGAGCATTCATATTAATAAGCATGCTTAACAATGCATAATGCAAAGGTAATGTCATAAATCAAACAGTAATTGAGTAAATAAAGGAACATTTGACCAGTTGGTGTTTAAATGGTGGTATTAGTCATGTTCCCAGTGACTAATTGTGGTACATTCACTTGTGCAGCTCAAGCTGTTGCTCTGCAGGGAAGACCAATATGAAGGAGGAAATCACAGAGTTGAGACTCTTTCACCAAATTTAGCCATGGTTAGTCTCATGACATCACACACTAGTAGCTTTGTGGGAAAAAAATTTACATTATACTAAAATTAAGTTGGAATCAGGAAAACAAAGTTTAAAGGACTCTGAGTTTAGCTCATGGCTTAAGGTTAAAGAGGAGACTTAAGGAGACATGGTATATAGAAGAAACAGAGCGTCAGATCATTTTAGTAAGACGATACCAGCTAAAACCAGCCAGCATAAACCTCCTAAACCCTCTGCTGTACTCATGGAAAAGCAGCCATAGGACATGCTTTTCCTTATGTTCCCCTGAAGAACTTGGCGTATTTTTTCATTTACTATTTGTGCCGTTCTGAATTTAGTTTTTGGATTTGTCTCCACCCCATACTGCTAGGGTTACTTGTTGAAAATGTTCAGGAGGATGTACGTGGGTGGAAGTATATGCAAGGTTTACAGAGCACGATTTTGGCATTGGTTGTTGCCAGATGGGCTTAACAGCAGGGCAGCAATCAACCTGCCAAAACCTATCATAGCACCACACCAATTTCCTGTCCCTCTAGCAGCAGTCATTGTGGAAGTCCCACTGGAACTTTGGCACAGTTGCATAATTTTATGTTGTTGTGGTTCAATTTGGTGGTTTGGACAGGCTTCAAACTGTTTTCCCAAACAACAGGGTGATGCAACTGGCAGGAGAAAATAAACCATGGTCAAAAGCTCCAAAAAGTGGATTTTGTATAATTTAGTCCTTTCAGAGGTGGAGGCCACTGATTGTTAGTGCACTCCTGCTGGTGGTGCGTTCCAGTTGTCCTCGGAACTCGGACTTTCTGACCAGGAAATGACGTAACGAGCTTGTTTTGCGTTCCAGATTCCAACTTGGAAAAAAATGGACGCCGCCAGTAAAGTTGCGTGTGTTGTTGCTCTGTATGAGTACAAAGAACTAATAACAAAGTATTCTCTGCACCTAAAGTCCCTCGAGGTGGAATGCAGGAAACGCATAGATAGTGTCAAACACAAAAATCAGCAGTTGCCACATAAACCCAGAACAAACATTAAAAATCAAACGTCAAAATGTAAACACCAGGAACAGTTAAAAACCATAAACACCGGTCAGTTTCAGCAGCAATGCTGACGTTTTCAGCAACGTAACTATTGATACTAAGAATAAACAACAACTCTGTGCTGTTAAATAGCAAAAGGAAAGAAAGCAGAACATATAAATGATGAAAAACATGAAGACTACAACAACAATGGGCGCGGCCATCTTTAAAATGGTGATCTCGGGGTCCTCTGAAACAAACGAGCTTGCAGCTCGGAATTCTGATTTCATTGCGCCATTTCCGTTTAACTTATCTTGGAAAAACGAGTTCCGAGGACAACGGGAACACACTAAGGGTCCTCTGGGACACCTGTTGATGATGGCATGGTCACGCCCATTTCTCTCCTACCTGCAGCCGAGCACTGACCACCAGTGCACCGCCACAGCAGGTCATTTGAAAGTTATGGTGCCAGAGTCTGGAGGAGGACAGGAGAGGTTCCGAATCCATAATGCTTAAAGTCCAGTATGAGGTTTTGTGGTGCCAAGTCACCTGCTGGTTGGTTTAGTCATCAGTCCCAGAGAAGAGCCAGAATGGAAATTTTGTTCTATTCTTGGACTGATGTCACCAATAAATGAAGATCACCTTTCAGTCTTATAATTCTAGATTCCTCAGCCTGCAATTTCTTCAGATTTAGAGGAAAATTAGACTTTTTAAATGAAACACAGCTATTGTGCACAGATGCTGTTAGACCAGCATTCAACTATCTCACAAACACGCGCAGTACCCCACAATTTAATGGCTCGAACTTCCTGCTGAGTTACGCTGTTTTTTTTTCTCACTTTCTGAAAGACAATCACCGGCTTCTCTGACCCACAAGGAATCTGTGTGTGTGTGTGTGTGTGTGTGTGTGTGTGTGTGTGTGTGTGTGTGTGTGTGTGTGTGTGTGTGTGTGTGTGTGTGTGTGTGTGGTGGGTGGATTAATGTGTGTGGGTACGTGTGTGTGCACACAGCTATCTTGGGCTCATAGCTCCTCATTGTTTCAGCCTAAATGGCAGCACAGCGGACAGCAGCACGTAAGATCTTTCTATAGCTCTCATCTGTTCATCCCCCGCCGATGACTCCATTTTTTTCCCCAATATGTGTTTGCAGCATCCACCATTGAGGGGGTAATGTTATTAGAATTACTCTCTTTCTCAGACTGCCTTACAAACACATCCACACAAACAAGCCAGACCATTTTGAACTAATGGCACAGTATCAACTTCTAAAATAAGCATCGTATAAAAGTCTTGAAGGTTTTTGTAAGGGGGTGGAGGAAAAACACGCATGTAAAAAAATGATTTAGGGGAATTCACCAAGGAACTATGGGAGGTACAACACACTAACAATAACCATAAAATATGAATTAAAACAGGACAAGTTGCTAAATGTTCTGAGGACTACGCTATGCCTACAGTTTGCTTCCAAATGGTTGAGAATATTATCATCCTGTAAATATTTCATGTAACCATTTGGAAGCATTTTTATTACAGTGACTTCTACTTCTATCATAGCAATGAGCCAAAGGCTATTTCAGCTTATTATCACTTTTCAATTAGATTTAGTACATTGGTCACTGTCCCACCTCTCACACCATGACTACTGGACATTGGCACCAGCTCCCTCACAACCCTAGTGAGGATGAAGTGGTTTGCATAAGGGATGAATGGAAGGACAATGAGATTAATTGCAAAACAATGTGAGAAGGATTCGGTCATTGCCCCTTTTCCAACAGCATGACTCAGTTTGATTTGGCCCGGTTGGAAGACCTTTCCATAAGTAATGGGACCGTGTTCGCTGCCATCTTCGTAGTACCTGCTTTGAAGTGGTTCCAAGCGTACCAGTGCAGGCTGAAAATGCAACACCAGCGACTGTCAGTCACTGATTGGCTAAGGGGTGGAGTCAGCGCTGGTTGCCTTAGAGAGGCACGCATTTAATACAGGAACCGTGGTACGCAGCTGGAAAGGAAACGAGAGTGAGTGGTGGCTCCAGAATAACAAAAAGAGAAGTCGACAGGTCTGGAAAGCTCTGGAACATGTTCTACTGGAACGTCTGGAACGATGAATGAGCCCCGGCAGACGCCGAGTGTTTGCTGATATAGTCCCAGGTTGATGGTAAATGGCCTGTATTTGATATAGCGCCTTCCAGAGACCTAGAACCCCCCAAGGTGCTTTACAACACAATCCGTCATTCACACATTCACACCCTGGTGATGACGAGCTACATCGTAGCTACAGCTGCCCTGAGGCGCACTAACGGAGGCGAGGCTGCCGTACACTGGCGCCATCTGTCCCTCCGACCACCACCAGCAGGCAATGTGGGTTAAGTGTCTTGCCCAAGGACACAACGACAGCAACAGACTGAGCGGGGCGAGAACCTGTGAACTTCCGATTACGGGGCGGACACTTAACTCCTCTGCCAACATCGCCCATATGACGTGGGCAGGAAGTCAGATGCATGCTGGATAGTGGAGTCTTGAAACTGGTTTGTTCTGGGGGGAATGACGAGGGTGATGGAGGCTTGTTACTGGAGTTCTGGGGCAGGTTTGGGTTTGAGGTGGAGGAGTTCTGGGGCAGGTTTGGGTCTGAGGTGGAGGAGTTCTGGGGTGATAAAGCATTAAGTGATGTTCGGGGAGCCAGAACTGGGACACCATCAAGCCCTTTTTATAAAACAATGCCGCCAATTTGCCGCAAGGCTGAAGCGGCATCTGGGAGCTTAAGGTCGTTTATAAGAGCTCAGACCACGGCAGTAATGTGGCGCAATCAAGTCCGTTTTATAAAAGATTACGTGATGGTGGCATAAAGGGGGTATGGGGGCGGTCTCTGCACCATCAGGGACTTCCGTGTATCTTGGACATAATTTGCTTTTAATTGCGATCGAAGCCGCCCTCGTTAACATTTTTTCACAACCAACTACAGGTGTCTGTCCTCCACCGTCCCTGTGAGCTGTCAGATGATCTGAGCTGCAGATCTAACGGAGAAACGCTCCCGGCACGCTGCAGCGCTCCAGTTGATCATCTCAGCTGATTCTGTTGACAAAATGAAACTTAAGCCCGTGTTTACTTACATTTTCATTATAGTTCCCGGCCGGAGCTCAGCATTAATTCATCACGTGGTCATGACACCACCCTCTGTTGCGCCAATGCTTAATGTGCGTTTATAAGACCGGCGAAGCCGCAATATTACCGCAATATTACCGCAATATTACTACCAAGCATGATGGCACAAAAGCCGCAAAATTCCCGAATTGTCTGCCGCCATGGCGCGTTCATAAGACGTTGCGGTAATATTACGCTGATTTGCCGGCACGGTGTGTCTTATAAAAAGGGCTTTACAGACATCTCAAGACTATCCATGTTTTGCTGAACACTGAAGCAACTCTAGCAAGCTGCTGCTACGATCTATGGATCTCTCCTGGTCACGCACGTGTTTGAGATGTCTCCAATCAGAAAAAACACTAATGAACCGTTTTTCTTCAATCCAAATAAAATGCAGGGAAGGTGAAGAATACTGCCTGTGGTTGCTGAATATATGATCCAGTCTCAAGAGACTTTTTTCTCCACTTTGGGAGATGGCAGCACAGCAGATCATTTGTAGGAGAGCGCACTTTCCCACCCGAACCTCCAACACGGGTTTGTGGAGGTTTATATATACGTAAAATCTACTTGGATGCAGTAGAGACCTATGGCAGCAAAAAGTGAGATTTCCCCTTTAAATCCTGACACTCCTTAGTCTAATCGCTTCACTTTCATGACATGTTTAGGACAACTTTTGACTGATACAACACTAAGAGATTTTCCCATGAATCTTATTATTAATCCCACCAATCAGCTCGTTGTCGCTCCTGAAACAACTCAAAATGTCAGCCACACAAATGCCCGTTAGCAGCACTGATTAAAAACAAGTGTGAAGGTGAAAGGGCTCCAGTTTGTGTTCAAGGCAAAAATGGAATCTCATTTGCATCCGTTTCAGAACTAGCTCGTAGTCTATAATTACAACAGAAAACCTCTTCCAGGAGATGAATGTCGTGGTTCATTAAGAGTTAGACAGCAATTAGCACAATTCTCATCGTCCACCTTAAGCTGTGCCGCTGTGGTTTCTGCTTGAATAAACGCCTCCCTTTCCTTTTCATTTAAACTGGAATGCATACGACTCCACTGTCCATCCATTTATAGTTTAACACAAACAATGAGAGCGCTGCAGCCTTCAGAGCAGCTGTTGCCTGTGGGACATGGGTCCAAATCATTGGTTAATTACAGCAGATAACACAGATAAGAGCATTTCACTGTCAGGAGAAGCAGAAACACACACACAATGTCCATGCACACACATCCTATTACCGGTGATCCGATCGACCCACAGGGAAGAGCTGTGGTTGTCTGGGCATGGAAGGGAAGCATGAACGACTGGAGGGAGGTATGCTGGAAGAATGTGACAAAGACAGGGACTGTGGCGAAGCTAATAGCTGTCCCTTTAAGCAGGGGATCACGGGTGACGCACACAATAAGGTACAGCTGGAGGACACAGGGAAATGAGAGGGGCTTTGTTTCAGTTAATGTCTTCATATAAAACCAGAATTACTCATCTGCTGCCAAGTGAAAATCCCTTAAAACCAATTTGGTTGCTTTTGTTTTTTTAATCTTCACTAATTACATTTTGTGCTTCCCTCAGAACTTGGCTTCCCCGGCTGATGGAGCACAGCATTATTACAGCAAACAGTCTGCTATACTTGGCTTTTAGGTTGAAACGGTGACCAGTCACACTGAGGTAGGCATTTGAAGCTGTGAGAGACAAATTAAACCTATTCCCACTGCATCTCTCCTTCTGCAAATGTGTCATTGAGGTTCATCCAAACCCCAGACGAGGCTCCACCAGAGGGGCATCTCAAATTCCCCATCACTCTAAATAATGAATTAATTTCAATGAATGAGAGCCCCGAACGGCAAACCTCACTTCCACCCCTCCTCCATGAAGCCAGGCAGCGAGAGCTCAGCCAATCAGATGCTTGCATTCTGTCTGACACTTCCCACAATCCCCTCCTCCTCCTCCTCCCGCTGCTCCTCTTTATGCTCTTATAGTCTGAGCATCGGCATCACAACACACACATCGTGAGAGCGGCTCAGGAGACGAGAGCCTGCCCTGAAAACACTCTCCCATTGATGGACACATAAAATACGAGGTGAGGACTTTATCTTTGCAGCTTTTCCGGGTGAAAACGATTCATCTATCTTGTTTTTCTCAGCCCAGCAGCTTGGGTTTTGATCCTTTTTGTCTGTGTGAGTGTTTCAGTTACAAACCTCAGTGAAATGTTTACCCAGGAGTTATGTTTCTGTTTCTTTCTCCTGTCTCGTGCTCTATTTTCAGCTCTATTTCCTTTCACCTTCCCTCTTGCAGACACATGCTGGTTGCAAGTGTTGAGAGCAGCAACAACAGAAGCAACGTCACCGGCCGTACTAGAAGCAGCTTCAGAGAAACCTCCTCTTACGTCACAAGCAGAGGTACAGGGACGTACGTTAGAGGATTCACCTACAGGTCACCTTCCTCGCTAGGACAGCAGCTCCGGGATGGGCTGCTCCTCGGGCCGTCAGCCCCCAGCTTCTGTCTATCACCCAGACCTGGACTTTGGCAACAGCAGTGAGGCCAACACCTTACCCCAGGACTGTGACAACCAGAACCAGAGTTTGGATGGCTGTGGAGAAGGAGAGGGGAGCCTGGGCAGGGGGCAGCCCAAGCCGCCGGAGTCCCTCCATACGCTTGAGAGGCTCGCTCAGGCTACAGGCGGCACGGAGAAGTCCTGGTACCGCTGCGTGTTCCCGTTCGGCGTGATCTCCCTCGTGATCGGCATGGCGGGCACCGGGGTCACGTTCACATTTAACACGCTGCTCCAGACCAAAGTGGTTTCAGTGGCGCTGCTGTGTGTCGGCGTGGTGATGCTGCTGGTGGCGGCTGTTTGTTGGAGGGCGCACAGACTGAGGAGGAGGAAGAAAAAGGAAGGTGGATTCTTCACTGCTGATCAGGGGACTTTGTGACAGAGGGGGGACTTCTTTGAGATGGACTTCAACAGAACAGGATGGCAAAGTTGTGGAGATGAAGAAGCTTTTCCTTTTTGCACTGACGGA
Organism: Aphyosemion australe; assembly: GCA_006937985.1. NCBI lineage: Eukaryota > Metazoa > Chordata > Actinopteri > Cyprinodontiformes > Nothobranchiidae > Aphyosemion > Aphyosemion australe. The sequence goes on from SSNS01000085.1 coordinate 828,582, forward strand.
TGAAGACGTGGTTGATTCTGTTATCGTTCACCACAAGGTAACTTTGTAAGAGGTTTACAGAAACTGTGCAGCATGTATCGAGAAATCACTTCAGCAAAGGCAGCATCTCCATCATGAGCAGATACACAGGGTAACAGAGACTGAACATTACCACCTTCCTTCCTGTCAGAGGTCCAGTTAGCAGCAGTGAAGATCATGTTATAAAGTCAGTATCTGACTGGGGCACGACTCTCTGCTAACTAGTCTGGGACATGAAACGGCACAAACTTACACACTTAAAGACCAAGTTCTCTGAAAAAAACGTTTTTTTCTTGTGATGTTTTAAATACGCTGAGTTTTTCATGCAGGCTGAACATGAAAATAGTCTCCTACTCCTACTTCCTGCATTACCTGCCGATTGAAAATAGATGGATTAGAAAATCCTGACAGATCTACGTCACACTGTCACTTAACATTCATGGACTCACCCATCTTGACTCACGACGGGGAAGGCTGTTGTTGGTTTAGCGTCCAGGAAACAGCAGAGAACGTCTGGGCTAGTAGAAGCTAACCGTTAGCATTAGCAACTCCACCTCACAGCAGAACTCCTCCAGGCTTGTGTTATTTGTGGAGATAAAACATCAACGTTGCAGAGCAAACAGAGTCAGTGGTAGAGTCGTGTTGCTGTTAGCCAATCAGAGGAGAGATGTCCACATATCAGGAAATAAGACTCCAGATCCTGCCGTGTTCTGCTCCCCTCTCTCCTGGCTCTTCCTGAAAAAGGAACTTTTTTTTTTTTTACAGAGATGGACTCACAAGGCATTCATTTATACTAGAGAAAACTGCAAATGTATAGAAAAGAAAACGAGTGAATTTGGTCTTTAAGGGATAAACTGTTTAATATGGCTGAGTCACATGGGGCATATAATCTAATTGCAAAAAAAAGTGACCTTTGAGCAAGCTTTTTTTATTATTGTGTCAATTTGTTGAAATTTATCCAAATTTTGTTTGGTCTGTTTGAATTCGGTTACTAAAGTAGTTGTTTCTCTTTCAGACTCACTGAAACTGAATTGAAAGCAACCAAGAATGTTTGTAGAGGACTCCACAATTATTTTGAGATCATTTGTCTTGCCAAAAAAACAACAACATTCCAGCAACTCAAGAGAGAGTCCCTGGAGCTCATGAAAATTTTGAGAACTTTTGCAAATGTTTGCAGACTCTTGGAAACTCCACTGGGAATGCAATTTAGTAATTAGCATTTTTTCCTAATGGTCACAGCCCAATAAGATGGTTTTGCTCATCAACCTTCCCCTTTTTGTCAGGAAAATGCACGAAAGATACAATAGGTACCTCAGGAATAGTTCAATATCTCCTAACGGTCTCCTTTTTGTCAGGCAAACTTTAAAAACTGTAACTCTGAAAAATCACAGCTAGATTAGCACATCTGGACACTAAAGTTGAGTAGAGCATTATGCATATGGGGTACATATTGTAAAGTAATATGGTAAAAGATGACCAGATTTTAGGGTCAGGATAAAAATAATGTTACATCTAAATGTTAAAATCCAAATATTATCTAAAAGAACGATAGTAGCCTACAGGAAATAAAGCAAGGTGAAGCGATTCCCTATCTAACATCTCTTTGATGGTGAGATTGTGTGAATCCATTTAACTCATGATCATTTATCACTGTTCCTGCCGGGGTCTTCCTGCATGTTGATAAATGGCTCAAGGACGCATAATCTCACCTTCAAAAAGACTCTGAGGCGTTAGATACGGGATACTGTAAGCTGAATATTTAACGTAAAACCACACCATTTATACGGAAGCGTTAATGTTTATGTATTTAAACTTTATTTTAAAATATTTATTTTTAAAATGTGGATTTTTGTTAAATATTTAATTATTGTGATTTTAAATGTGGTAAAAAAAAATACACAAAGAAATTCAAATTCAATTTTTATTGTATGAAAAAAATTATGAAATGTAGCTGTTAAAATGCTGTTCAAGTGTATTACAACTGGCCCCCCATTGAATTCTTGTGTTTGTATTCATGCCTGATGGTTGAGCTGGTTCAGAGGAGCAGCTGATTTTCACCTCCTTATGAGGAAGTGGCAAATAGAGGATGGCAACTTCCCTTAAGAGCTAAAGGACACATGGTTTCCCTTCACTACAAAGGAAGGTGCTTCTGCACTAATGACTTTTAAGTGTCCAATTACTCAAGAGTTGCTGCTCATTAGATGAAAGCACAGAGCTGCTGCCACGCTCAGTGAAAAATTCCATATGTCCAAATCCTTCACAGTTCTGTTTTCTGTCTTTTGGCTCAAATCTTAATGGTTTTCCTTGTTGACACCAACATTTGAGACACAACCACATTCTAGCTCTGCCAGCTAAATAAACACTTTTCTGATTTTTTATTCTTATGAATTGAATTGGCTGCATCCTCAGTACCTGCGTTAGAATTTGCTTCCCCTAGCATGTTCTGAAGTCCTCATTGATGATTTGCACACTCTGTAGCTCAGAAATCCAGTTACACATGTGCCTCTGAGCACAAACCAACAAAGAAAACAGTTTTTTCCCATGCCTGCATCATGCTGAACTCAACAGGAAACACCGTCTTATGTCTGAATGTGAGTAAAAAAAAATCTATTATATCCTGCTTTGAACCTTCTACTCTCCCACTCTTCAAGAGACCCCCAAAGGTTGTGCAATGGATGTGAGAAATGACATGAATCTCTATCGAGGCACAGAGTAAGCTAGATTATCATCAATCATGTTCGCCAAATAAATTGTTGCCTATTAAGAAAAATTCTCTTGACAAAATCATAATATTGTTTTTTTTTCATTTCCATTTAAAATTTTCTTTAATGGGAGATGAAAAGTTTCCTGGGAAAGCTTCAAACACTCCAAAGGGAACCTCAATGGAAGGAGATGGAAAAATAGAATTAGCCTAAATACTTCAAAATCCAGAGCTTGAATTCTTAGGATTTTTGACTGTTATTATTATTATTATTATTATTATTATTATTATTATTATTATTATTATTATTATTATTATTATTATTATTCAGAAATGAATTATTAGAGTAGAAGGTCTTATTTAATCAGAGTTTAATGTTAATTTTGTGTTTTTATGGGTTCACGAAAACATCGGGTGAGTTTTGGAACATTTTTTTACCACCTATGAAAACCCTAACATCCACTATAACTAAATGTTCTCTTTATGTATTTGACAAAACATGTAGACCAACAGTAAAACCTTTGTTTATTGTTTGTTTTGTCAAGGAGCGAAAATGTAGCATGTTAGCTTTGCTAGTAATGCCCACAGGTAATGGGCTTGTTGAGGTAAACCCAGCAGTATCATGTCAGCTCTGGTAACATATTTTATTAATCCTTACTGGGTAATTGTTTTTGTTTGAGTGTTTCCAGGGAAGACCTCTTTAGTAGCAAAGCAGCTATTGAGTTGTATGTATGTCGAGGTTTATGTGCCCCAGAGCTACAGGCACCACCATACAACAGATGACCAATGAATAGTTAATTATTTATTCATTATTTAAGCTGTAGACTCTTTGTAAAGCATTAATAGGAAATTATAATGCATCAAGTTCAATAATTGTGTAATGTCTCTTGCTTTATTAAATTAGGTGTTATGTGTTTTAAAAACACTAATGCTTTACAAAGTGTTTATAAAAATAATAAACCATTTTTAAATGATTAAATCATCTTACGTTAAAGTGTTCTATTTCATTTGGTTTTTTTTCATGGTTTTCCCACAAATATCAACATAAATACGTACCAACTGGCTGTGTAAATGTAAGTTGTTAAAGCAGCATTCCGCAACTTTGCAGTTATATGGTCTCTGTCGCCCTCTAGAGGCTTGCTGCGTAACGTCACTGTCATAACATTAAATCTCTCTCTGGGGCATAAGAGGCATGTTTACATTCCTAATGTCAGGCAAAACAACGAAAACAAACTTTTCCACCTCCACACATTGAATAAATAGTTTTATCAGGACTGTATAACAAATTTATGCTCAACCAAACACAATAACCCTGGTGAAATCATTTATTACTTACCTAGCCATTAGCAGCACGGCTAGGTCAGAGTCCGTAGTTCATGCTGTTCTTTCTAAAAGAGCTCTCCAGAGAGGAAAAGACGGCCCAATAATAACTCTGGTCTTTGCTCTTGCTCTATCACGTTCTCTTTTTCTTTTCCTAGATTCCTCTGATACGGGATTTCTAGCTTTCTTTGGCGGATCTGCCGCTGCTACAGCGAGTCTACGTTATACAATTATGGCAAGCCAAAGGGATAAAAAAAAATGTGCATTCTAAACTGGCATCATGTACGCCAAAATGCTCGTTCAAGACGCGCGTTTTGGCGGACATAATGCTCGCTTTTAGAACACGTGAGTTTTTGCCCCCTTTGGCATCAAAACGCGCGTTCAGGACGTGCGCTTTTTAAAATCTCTTTGGCTTGCCATATACTGCCGTAAAGTAACACCCAGTCAGTACATCCGGTAGCGACCCGAGCTCAAAAATTGTATAGTGCGGTAAACAGACGTGGGACCCCCCAACACTATCACAGGTACAAAAATGAACATAATAGATGATAGTACGATGCAAAAACTTTACAAAAAAAGCATCATTTTAGGTATAAAAGGTGCGGAATGTTACTTTAATATCAAAGTGCTTTTTTTTTTAAATATTCTCCCAAAACACATATCAAGACGTTTCTGTAGATACTATGTGTAAAAAAGTGTAGTCACATTTCTGGATGTATCTCTATTAGTGTGTCTTTGTACAGAGGGTAAAAGCTATTTATGTACGTTCTATTTTCAATCGTCATCATTTTATGTTAAACTCCTGTTTATATCGTCGTTAGAGCAGCTGCCTGGTTGTGATTTTTACAAGAGTATTGATGTGAATGCGGATTAAATGTTTCGTTCCAAAACAAGACACTGCCATTGCAACTAAACATTTGTCATTTTAATTTATGTCAAGCACATAAGTGAAACCAACTATTTTCTTTTTTTATTCAACATTTCGGTTTTGGAATGAAACTGTTGCTTAAGTGGTTGTGGTCAGATTGCTTTGAGTTTATCAGCATGGTATCTCTGAGTGCCTTTTAATTGCTATATCAATATTTCTACGTGAAGTGCAGTTAATGTAAGCTGTGAAGGCCAACCGGTGCCAGTATTAGAGTAGCCCAAAAGAGAGGCAGAAATACAGCTGCTCTTAGAATCAGGCTCAGTCTGTGTAAGCGCTCTGGTCTGCATGAAGTTCCTTTCTCGTCACAGTTTGATATGGTACTTTTGGTAAAGTTGTTAGAAAGGCCAAAAATGTTTATTGAGAAGTTTATTTTTGCCTCTCTGAAATGTCTGTAAAATTGTATATTCTACTTGTTCACTGTTCTTGAAACACTGAATTAAAGCAAAGGTTGATTTTTGGATTTTTGCCTTTTACTGTGATACTGCTGTTAATATTGACACTGAATGACAATTTAAGTATTAGACTGGGAGTTCTGGTTCTAAATCATCACCAGTTTATATAGACGTGGACAAAATAGTTGGTACCCTTTGGTTAAAGAAAGAAAAACCCACAATGGTCACAGAAATGACTTGAATCTGGCAAAAGTCATAATAAATAAAAATTCTATGAAATGTAACCAGTGAAAGTCAGACATGCTTCAACTGAATTATTTTAAAAAAAAAACTCATGGAAGAGGCCTGGACAAAAATGATGGTACCCCTAACTTAATATTTTGTTGCACAACCTTTTGAGGCACTTCTGCACCTCTCAGCAGGTATTTTGGCCCACTCCTCATGAGCAAGCTGCTCCAGTTGTCTCAGGTTTTAAGGACACCTTTTCCAGACGGCGTGTTTCAGCTCCTTCCAAAGATGCTCAATAGGATTGAGGTCAGGGCTCATAGAAGGCCACTTTAGAACAGTCCAATGTTTTCCTCTGAGCCATTCTTCTAGCTGTGTGTTTTGGGTCATTGTCCTGTTGAAGACCCATGACCTGCGACTGAGACCAAGCTTTCTGACACTGGCCAGCACATTTCTCTCTAGAATCCCTTGAAAGTCTTGAGATTTCATCGTACCCTGCACAGATTCAAGACACCCTGGTGCAGCAAAGCAGCCCCAGAACATAACAGAGCCTCCTCTATGTTTCACAGTAGACAGTTCTTTTCTTGGTGTGCTTCATTTTTCCATCTGTGAACATAGAGCTGATGTGCCTTGGTCTCATCTGTCCATAGGACCTTCTCCCAGAAGCTTTGTGGCTTGTCAACATGTAGTTTGGTATCCAGGTTATTTTTGAGTAGCCTCATGGAGAAACGCTGATGCTAGCAACATCCGGTGAGATACCGGAAGTAGCACATACTCATTGGTTTGCATTGTGAGGTTTCGTTGCTAGTAGCAGTTTATTTGAACATTTGAAGAGGATTTAAAAAATATTTACCCCCGAAAAATGTAGCCACGTGCCTTGGAAAGATGCTGCGCTGTTGGCGCTTGTACTAACAACCAGAGAAAATTAAATCTGTAGCTACAAGAGCGATGTTTAGAACATGCACCTCCAGAGTGAGAGAGCGTGCAGCTGCGAGCGTCGGTACGGTTCTCACCGCCTCTCCAGAGATGAGGAACCCAGAAGAATGTGGCTGAAAAATCTTAACTTGAAACCACCACAAACTTTATTTGTGCGTTCCTTTCATTTTATTGTGAAAACCCCCAGAGAGGAACACCCGCATCCTACTTTGTAGTTGGATATGACAAAACTCCGGAGAAGAGACGCCGAGTAGTAAAGAGATCTGACAGCAGTCTCACAACAACAACAGGAATTATTTCATGTGTACAATTTTCTCCATCCATCCATCCATTTTCTCCCGCTTATCCGGAGTCGGGTCGCGGGGGCAGCAGCCTAAGGAGGGAAGCCCAGACCTCCCTCTCCCCAGCCACTTGGGCCAGCTCCTCCGGGGGAATCCCAAGGCGTTCCCAGGCCAGCCGAGAGACATAATCTCTCCAGCGTGTCCTGGGTCTTCCTTTGGGTCTCCTCCCGGTTGGACGTGCCCGGAAAACCTCACCAGGGAGGCGTCCAGGAGGCATCCTAATCAGATGCCCGAGCCACCTCAACTGGCTCCTCTCGATGTGGAGGAGCAGCGGGTCTACTCCGAGCCCCTCCCGGATGACCGAGCTCCTCACCCTATCTCTAAGGGAGAGCCCAGCCACCCTGCGAAGAAACTCATTTCGGCCGCTTGTATCCGCGATCTCGTTCTTTCGGTCACTACCCAAAGCTCGTGACCATAGGTGAGGGTAGGAACGTAGATCGACCGGTAAATTGAGAGCTTCGTCTTTCGACTCAGCTCTCTCTTCACCACGACAGACCGGTACAACGCCCCCATCACTGCAGATGCAGCACCAATCCGCCTGTCGATCTCACGCTCCACCCTTCCCTCACTCGTGAACAAGACCCCGAGATACTTAAACTCCTCCACTTGGGGCAGGACCTCGTCCCTGACCTGGAGAAGGCATTCTACCCTTTTCCGACTCAAGACCATGGTCTCGGATTTAGAGGAGCTGATTCTCATCCCAGCTGCTTCACACCCGGCTGCGAACTGCTCCAGCGAAAGCCGGAGATCACGTTCTGACGAAGCCAACAGGACCACATCATCTGCAAAAAGCAGAGACCTGATCCTTAGGCCACCAAAACGGATCCCCTCACCACCTTGGCTGCACCTAGAAATTCTGTCCATAAAAGTTATGAACAGAATCGGTGACAAAGGGCAGCCTTGGCGGAGTCCAACTCTCACCGGAAACGAGCCCGACTTACTGCCGGCAATGCGGACCAAGCTCTGACACTGGTCGTACAGGGACCTAACAGCCCGTATCAAGGGGCCTGGTACCCCATACTCCCAGAGTACCCCCCACAGGGCCCCCCGAGGGACGCGGTCGAACGCCTTCTCCAAATCCACAAAACACATGTAGATTGGTTGGGCGAACTCCCACGCACCCTCCAGGACCCCCCCAAGGGTATAGAGCTGGTCCAGTGTTCCACGGCCAGGACGAAAACCACATTGCTCCTCCTGAATCCGAGGTTCGACTATCCGACGGACCCTCCTCTCCAGAACCCCTGAATAGACCTTACCAGGGAGGCTCAGGAGTGTGATCCCCCTGTAGTTGGAACACACCCTGCGGTCCCCCTTTTTAAATAGGGGGACCACCACCCCGGTCTGCCAATCCAGTGGAACTGCCCCCGATGTCCACGCGATATTGCAGAGCCGCGTCAACCAACACAGCCCCACAGCATCCAGAGCCTTAAGGAAATCCGGGCGGATCTCATCCACCCCCGGAGCCTTGCCACCGAGGAGTTTTTTGACCACCTCAGTGACCTCAGCTCCAGAGATTGGAGAGCCCAACCCAAAATCCCCAGACTCTGCTTCCATCCTGGAAGACGTGCCGGTGGGATTGAGGAGGTCTTCGAAGTACTCGGCCCACCGATTCACAACGTCCCGAGTCGAGGTCAGCAGCACACCCTCCCCACTGTAAACAGTGTTGGTAGTGCACTGCTTTCCCCTCCTGAGACGCCGGATGGTGGACCAGAATCTCCTCGAAGCCGTACGGAAGTCTTGTTCCATGGTCTCACCGAACTCCTCCCATGCCCGGGTTTTTGCCTCTGCGACCACCCGAGCCGCATTCCGCTTGGACTGCCGGTACCTATCAGCTGCCTCCGGAGTCCCACAGGCCAAAAAGACCTGATAGGACTCTTTCTTCAGCTTGACAGCATCCCTAACCGTCGGTGTCCACCAGCGGGTTCGGGGATTGCCGCCACGACAGGCACCGGCCACCCTGCGGCCACAGCTACGGTCAGCCGCCTCGACAATGGAGTCACGGAACATGGTCCATTCGGACTCAATGTCCCCCGCCTCCCCCGGGACGTGTTCGAAGTTCTGTCGGAGGTGGGAATTGAAGCTCCTTCTGACGGGAGACTCTGCCAGACGTTCCCAGCAGACCCTCACAACACGTTTGGGTCTGCCAGGTCTGACCGGCATCCTCCCCCACCATCGAAGCCAACTCACCACCAGGTAGTGGTCAGTTGACAGCTCCGCCCCTCTCTTTACCCGAGTGTCCAAGACATGCGGCCGCAGATCAGATGAAACGACAACAAAATCGATCATCGACCTGCGGCCTAAGGTGTCCTGGTGCCAAGAGCACATATGGACACCTTTATGCTTGAACATGGTGTTTGTTATGGACAATCCATGACGAGCACAGAAGTCCAACAACAGAACACCACTCGGGTTCAGATCAGGGGGGCCGTTCCTCCCAACCACACCTCTCCAGGTCTCACTGTCGTTGCCCACGTGAGCATTGAAGTCCCCCAGCAGAACGAGGGAGTCACCCGAAGGAGCGCTTTCCAGCACCCCCTCCAGGGACTCCAAAAAGGGTGGGTAGTCTGAGCTGCAGTTTGGTGCATAAGCACAAACCACAGTCAGGACCCGTCCCCCCACCCGAAGACGGAGGGAGGCTACCCTCTCGCTCACCGGGGTAAACCCCAACGTACAGGCACCAAGATGGGGGGCAAGAAGTATGCCCACCCCTGCTCGGCGCCTCTCAGTGGGAGCAACTCCAGAGTGGTAGAGAGTCCAACCCCTCTCAAGGAAACTGGTTCCAGAGCCAGAGCCATGCGTTGAGGTGAGTCCAACTATATCTAGTCGGAACCTCTCAACCTCACACACCAACTCCGGCTCTTTCCCCACCAGAGAGGTGACATTCCACGTACCAAGAGCTAGCTTCTGTAGCCGAGGATCAGACCGCCAAGGTCCCTGCCTTCGGCTACCGCCCTTTACACATCGCACCCGACCCCTTTGGCCCCTCCCACGGGTGGTGGGCCCATGGGAAGGGGGACCCACGTCTCCTCTTCGGGCTATGCCCGGCCGGGCTCCATGGGTGAAAGCCCGGCCACCAGGCGCTCGCCAGCGTGCCCCAACTCCAGGCCTGGCTCCAGAGGGGGGCCCCGGTGACCCGCGTCCGGGCGAGGGAACACTGGTTCCATTCATTTTATTCATCATAAGGGGTCTTTGTACAATTTTCTGAATAGTTATAATTTAACGTGTGTTTAGACTGCTGTTATTAACCTAAAAGTGCCATCCTGCTGTTTGTATTTCCCCTGATGTAGAAACTAAAACCCAGGCTTGGTGATGAGGGATTTTAGGCTCTGACTCGGCTCTACGTCTGCTTTTAAGTAAATAAGATTGTGTCCCACCTCTTTCAACAAAACACCGACAACCTTATTACGATGTAGGTACTGATAAGCCTCAGAGCTTTTAAGATTGTTTATTGCCTCGCTGTCAGACGCAACTGAGTTCAGAAAGTAGCTAAAATGCTACTGTACGTTAGCTTTGGCCAGACTTTAAGATCATCCCCCCACCTCTCTGCTTCAGTAGGCAGACAGAGTGTAACGTGTCCCATTTGAGCTGTGACAGCTGGTGTTCATGCATGTTTTCAGTCTCTAAAAGCCCATAAAAAGAGGATTAGCATGAAGGAATCGCTTCGTCTCAATGTAAACAAATGCGGACCGGAAGTTGCTTGCATCTTTCGCGCAAAGCATCACGGGCCGTGAGAATAACGTGGATATTCCAGTCTGGCTTTCTATGATTTGTTTTCAACAATGGTGTCCTCCTTGGCCGACTGAAAAAACCTCTTCAACTGGTAAAACACAATTATATTAGGTTTGCTCAAAATAAGATTTATGGTTAAAATTTCATTTAGATTTAATTGAAATAGTCAGTTATTTAAAATAAAAAAAAACACTTTGGTGCAATTTACAAAAAGAAAATCAACTCAATGTTTTCCATGGCCTGAGTGGGATTTGAACCCAGCTCTCTCAGTCCCAGGGCAGACATACCACTATGCCACAATAACCTACTGCTGTGGGAAGCAAAATTCAACGGTTTACATGCACTAAGGGGGAAAACGTCTTAAACTGAGTAATATCTCAAAAAAGATCTGATTGAACAATGTCTAAAGAGTCGGATGATGTCCCACCAGTGGTACTTTAATCTTCATTTGAACCTTGGGCTAAACTGATTTAACTGAAACCAACACACAAGACAGTCACATAAACCAATATGGCTAAACCAGGATCAATCCCAGGACTAAACAAAATAATCAATCCCAACTAAACAAGCATCATAGATGCACCTGTTTCCATTTGAAAAAATGAGTTTCAATGCAGGCGCTTGCATTAGTGTCTGTGCCCTCTGCTAGAAAATGGGGCTGACGTCAACTTCCAAGGCGCTAAGATATCTAACATGATGACGTAATTTGTTGATGCCGCTTAATTTCAGCACTTTGGATCATATGAGAAAATGACTTTACACTTGGACAATTTCAAGTTGCTTGCTACCACATTTATGCATTATGACCCTAAACTAAATATGTACATCAGATTTCAGTCAAATTCTACATTACATTAACTGCTGCCAAATACACTTCTTAGAGTGCATGTAGTCCACTTGCTACTTGAGCCACTGGCTCAAACAACGACGGATGGTGCGATCTGACACTGATGTTCCTTGAACTTGAAGTTCACCTTGGATCTCTTCAGAATTTTTCTAGGCTCTTTTGTTACCATTCAGATTATCCGTCTCCTTGATTTGTCATCAATTTTCCTCCTGCGGCTACGTCCAGGGAGGTTGGCTACAGTCCCATGGATCTGAAATTTCTGAATAATATGTGCAGCTGTAGTCACAGGAACATCTAGCTGCTTGGAGATGGTCTTATAGCCTTTACCTTTAACATGTATCTCCTGGGACAACTCTTTCCTTTACTTCCTCTGGTCCATGTGGCGTGTGGTACTACACACCATGTCACCACACAACACAGTGTCTACCTGGAGCCCTATATATAGGCCCACTGACTGATTATAAGATTGCAGACACCTGTGATGCTAATTAGTGGACACACCTTGAGTTAACACGTCCCTTTGGTCACATTGTTTTCAGTCTTTTCTAGGGGCACCATCATTTTTGTCCAGGCCTGTTCCATGAGTTTATTTTCTTATATAATTCCATTAAAGCATGGTTGAAAAGCAACGTCGGACTTTCATTAGTTAAATTTCATAAATGTTTTATTTATTACTTTTGTCTGATTCAAGTTATTTCTGTGATCATTGTGGGTTTTTCATCCATTGACCGAAGGATACCAACAAATTTGTCCACGTCTGTATCTGGTCTATGACAAAGAACAGATTGATGTTCTAAAAATACAGATTGTGTGGAAACTCAGAAAACACTAGAAAAAAGAGTTGAAATTGTGTTGGAACAGTGACTTAATGATGTGGCTTTATGCTGACTTTCTGACCAGTGGAAAAGCAACTCAGAACTTTACAACCACAAATCATTGCAGTGCCTTCGTTACTGCTGATGAAAACCATCTTTATGCTCTGTCACCACTAGCGAACAAGACAGAGACCCACAAACTCAGAGACGTAATCCTAACATGGACCAAGAGTCCAAAGACCTATTATTGTCAAGACATTTAAAGAAATGTGTTGTTTGTGAGGATTATTTTAGAAATGACAAGTAACAAGGCAGGTCACTTTTAGTCTGGGATAGGTCAGAAATGGTATGAATGTGATTACAATTGTTTTGGATCAAATTCTCTTCCATACAGCTTTAAGTATAAACCAATTTAAATATATATATATATATACACAGCATGAGGAGAACTCCACCTATTAGTCACATGAGTCATTCATGGCTCAGCGTAAACCACAGTGCAATGCTCCGTGGATTTCTGCTGACAAACATCCCCACTGCCTTCCCAGTATCTTTGTGAGCACAGCTGTTTAATATTAATATTCAAATGAGTATGTGTCGTTAATGTGCCCACGCTTTTCCCTCTTCCTGCTCCTCCCTATCCACCAAATCCATAAAGACTGTGTCACTCTCTCCTTCTCCCTCTGAATGGAGCTAAAAATAGCTCAGGGTGATGTCAAAATCAAGTGAAACAGGCAGTCAAAGGGGTGGGCCGCTGCTTGAGGGGAGAGTGTATGAAAGGGAAAGTGGGAAGGCTGTTTTATTGAGCCTCCGTTTTTGCAGAAGTTAAAGAGCGAGTAACACCTAAATCAACCTTCTTTTGCTGATAACACGTATAGATGAGTCTATATAGTGCATGTAGTCATTTTTTGGCAGTTTAGTGCCATAATTCTATCTCCATCTTCAGGTTAAAACTCTGATTTTGAATCAGCCACAGGTGATGGCTAAGGTTTGACAGGTGATGGTGTCTGTCCCGTGATACGTGGCTGTACTGCACTGGACTCCAGCTGAGTCTCGGCCGTACCTCCAGCTGACTCAGCCACTCACCTGCCGACATGAAACATTACAGCTCGGAGCAACTCACCGCCTTAAAGTACCATTGAAGTTAAAGTCCCATTAGTCATCATCACACACTGGTGAAGTCACATCTCTGCTTTTGACCCATCCCCGTGGTGGGGAGTGGTGAGCTGCAGCTGTGGCCGCGCTCGGGAACTATTTGGTGGTTTAACCCCCCAATCCAACCCCTTAGTGCTGAGTGTCAAGCAAGGAGGCATTGGGTCCCATTTTTTCAAAGTCTTTGGTATGACCCGACCGGGATTCGAACCCCGATCTCCCAGTCCCGGTGCGGACACTCTAGGCACTAGACCACTGGAGCTGGTTTAAAAAACTCCCCCCTTTCTTCTAGTGATCACGGTGGACAGGAAATAGTGATGGTAAACTCGATTCTTTTTACTGAATTGAGTTTGAATGAGTCACTCATCAAAATGAATCGGGTTTTATGAGTTATTTGCCCAGAGTACAAAAAAATCTACATTTTCACTCAAGCTTGATTTGCTCCTCTTTCCGTGTAAATCCTACCACTAAGATGAGGGATTGAAAGAGAAAACTATCCATTTTATACACTGACATTTTTTTTTAAAATAGTGGTGGAACTGAATTATATGTTTTTCTTTAGTCTGCTTATTATCTTTGCAAAACAAACAAAGTGTAGACTGACTATCATTACATGGCGTCAGTCACACTATCGGAGTTCAGCTCAGGTGAAGGAGCGACTCTTCCCCGGTAACAGCCTGAGTTTCTGCAGCTGAGAACCCCCGATGTCCATGAGATATTGCAGAACCGCATCAACCAAGACAGCCCCACAACATCCAGAACCTTAAAGAACTCTGGGCGGACTTCATCCACCCCTGGGGCCTTGCCGCTAAGGCCCTTCATGACCACCTCAGTGACCTCAGCACCAGAGATTGGAGAGCCCAACCCAAAGTCCTCAGACTCACTGGAAGATGCACCAGCGGGATTTAGTAAATCTTTGAAGTATTCCGCCCACTGATCCACAACGTCCTGAGTCAAGGTCAGCAGCACACCTTCCCTGCGATAAACAGTGTTAGTAGCACAATGCTTTCCCCTCCTGAGGCGCTGGATGGTGGAGCCAGAATTTCCTCAAAGCTTACAGAAGTCTTGCTCCATGGTCTCACCGAACTCCTTCTTTTTCAGCTTAATAGGGATAAGGAGGCTAAAATGTGCCTGCTATCTATCAGCATACCCATCAGAAAGTAGTTCCACCCCTGCTAAACGTCATTGTGTGTTTGCTAATTGTTTGTCTGGTTTTATGAAAGTTTAAAACTAGCTGTTTGAGAGAATTCACTCCTAAGTAGTGAAATTAATTAATGGGAATTATATAATGTTTCCTTTGGACATGCAAAGATTGAATAGAGCCCAACTAATCTTACAATTTAGTAAATTATTCAGACATTGAGTTTTTTTTTTTTTGTCCTTTGTATTTTATTAATGAGGAAAGAGTTTCTGCACCTTTCATGCATGCATGTCAGTTCCTGCTGGAGTACAGAGATAGCTTTAACTTCTCAGGTGAAGAAGCTCAAGAACCAACATTCCAGCATTCCCGGTGGCCGTTACATTGAGTCAGGACATGACTCACCAATGTGGAAAGGTGACAATGTTAGAAACAATTTTCTGACTAAAAAGATTCAATTTAAAAAAAATGTTTTGAAAAAACTAATTGAGTCCAGAAACATTAACCAGCGCTGCTAATCAGCTAAATATATTTCCAGGGTCTATATTTCCATGTTTTTTTTATGCAAGCAAACAAAGTTTATTTATATAGCACTTATCACAAAAGAAAAATCACACAGTGCTTAAAAAAGAACAAGACAAATCATAAAGTCATCATAAAAACAAAACAACAAAGTATCATAAAATAAAGATGAAAGATAATTACAATCAGAAAACACAAAAGATTTAGAAGCAGTTTTAAATAAAACAGTAAAGTCATACATTATAAAATGATCATAAATCAAACTAAAAAAATATAATTAAAAATTCATTGTATAAATGAAAAAGAAAAAACGCAAAAGATTTGACTAAAAGCAAAAGGGTCTTCAGCTGCTTTTTAAAGGCAAGGCAAGGCAAGGCAAGGCAGCTTTATTTGTATAGCACATTTCAAACATGGAGGCTATTCAATGTGCTTTACAGAGCAGGAGCAACAAAAGCATTAATCAAAATACACAAAGAAATAATTCAGACAATTAGATAAAAGGCATAGTCAAAAAAGTTTAGCAGTTACAGTGCAGAAGGAGCAGCATAAGAAACATTCAATCATAGGCTAATGAATACATGAAGGCTTTTAATTTTAATTTAAAAGTTACTAGAGTCGGGGCCTGTTTGAGGTCATAAGGAAGCTGATTCCATCTATGTGCTGCATAATGACTAAAAGCAGCTTCACCCTGTCTGGTTCTGACCCGAGGTTCTACCAGCTGACTGCTGTCTAGGGATCTGAGAGCCCTGCTAGGTGTATATGCTGCAACATGTACTTAGGCCCCATACCATTGAGTGATTTATAGACTAGTAGAAGCACTTTAAAATCGATTCTGTAGTTTACTGGCAACCAGTGCAGAGTTTTTAGAACAGGGGTGATGTGCTCAGTTCTCTTAGTTCTCGTTAGGACCCTAGCAGCAGCATTCTGAATAAGCTGCAGTTGTTTTACGGCTGTTTTGGGAAGACCAGTCAGGAGACCATTGCAATAATCTAGTCTGCTGGAGATGAACGCATGAATGAGTTTCTCTAGGTCTTGTTTCGACATGAGACCTCTGAGTCTTGCTAATTGATGGAGATGATAAAACGCTGATCTGGTTATAGCCTTAATGTGACCAGTGAAGCTCAGGTCTGAGTCAATGGTAACACCAAGGTTTCTAACCTGAGTCTTAGTCTTTATTCCTCTAGAGCCAAGTTGAGCAGTAACTTCCATCCTCGGTTTTTTACTCCCAAAGACAATAACTTCTGTCTTGTCTTTGTTTAACTGAAGGAAACTTGACTTCATCCAGTCATTGACTTGCTCTAGGCACTGACAGAGTGAGTCTAGGGGACCGGATTCACTAGGTGGTAGAGCTAGGTAGATCTGGGTGTCATCTGCATAACTATGATAGGCAATGTTGTTGTTGTATATGATCTGACCCAGGGGGAGCATGTAGAGGTTGAAGAGCAGTGGCCCAAGAATGGAGCCTTGGGGGACACCACATGTCATAGTGATCTGCTTTGATCTATGTTCACCAATAGAACAAGGTGTCCAGACTGATTCTGGTCTGTGGACCTGAGGGCTCGGGTTGGAGCATAAGGCTTTAACAGTTCAGTAACATAAGGAGGAGCTTGGCCATGTAGAGCCCTGAAAGTTCTAGTCAGGATTCTAAAGTTAATGGGTAACCAGTGCAGAGACATCAGAATAGGAGTGATGTGAGCTTTTCTGTTTGCTCCAGTTAGGAGCCTTGCTGCAGAGTTCTGGACCAACTGAAGGCGGTCAAGGGCTTTTTTGTTAAAACATGTGAAAAGTGTGTTACAGTAATCTAGACGGGAGGAGATAAAGGCATGGAGAACCATTTCAAGTTCATGTTTTGACACCAACCTTCGCAGTTTGGAGATATTTCTCAAGTGATAAAAACAGTTTCTGACCAGTGTTTTTGAGTGGCCTTCAAGAGACATTGATTGGTCAAAAACAACACCCAAATTTCTCATGTTTGACTTGACAGCAGAAGCTAAATGACCAAGTTGTTGACTAATCAGAGGAGCCATGCTCTCAGGGGCAATGATCAGACATTCAGTCTTTTCAGAGTTTAACTGAAGGAAGTTATCTTCTAGCCAGCTAGTGATGGCTGATAGGCACTCTAGTAGTTCAGCCAGTTTATGGAGCTCAGAATCTGGAGATCTTAGACTGGAGAACCCAGTGAAGACCCATAAAACTCAGAAGGGTTTACATACCCCATCTGACCTGAAAATGCTCTGTAAGGCAGGTTGATACTGTATATTAGTGAATGTCTTGTGATCAAGCCTCAGACCATGGGGCTCAGCTGGGCTCATGCCTGAAAGTCCACAGGAAGTCACCTCCACCTGGAACCACTCTCTAATCTAATGAAGTTGAGATCAGTTCGGGAAGTGGTCTGAAAGGGTTTGGTCCCAACATACTGTACCTTTGGCTTGCATGCACCAGCCAAGCTGCTGTTCGTCCATGAGCAGAATCTGGGGCAAGGATGCCAAACGTCATCTCTATCCAGACTCTAGTTTTTGTATTTTAGTTCTCTCCATTATGGTCACGATTAATATAAAAAAGACCATCATGCTTAATTGTGCAATCTGTCTCCCAGCAGCATGATTCTGCCAAAGACTCAAATGGAAATTGTAGGATTTGTCGCTGCAAAAGGCAAAGTAATCAAAGTGGAATAAATTAAGGGGTATTTGATGATACAATTGTGGCAATGAACCATTGCCGCCAAAGTGTGCTCTTTTCAACTGTTGCCAGGGTGATGCAGTAGGTGTCATGGCACTCAGCTGAAGTGAAGCACTACTCACAACAGGTTTGGTGGACTAGTGAAGTGTCTTGTTGATAATCTAGTGATAAACTTGTATTTATTTGAATAGAGTTGTTGTTTCATCCATTGCAGCTTCTCCTCTTGCAAACAAAGTTAGTTAGTTAGTTCGTAGCATTTGCACATGGATTTGTTAAAGTATGAGCCACAACTGAGATATTCCAGTATTGGACTAGGAACATAGTTTAGTTGTAGCAATTTAGTCTGGATGGAACTAATTTAAAAAAACTTTCCAACAACGCCAAGAAATTTAAAACATGAGCAACATGTTACTATATAATCTCAATGTGCAAACTCTTGACTGGATCCAGTTAATCCAGACTGACCACAATATTTTTTACAAATTCATTGATACATTACAATAAAAAGTATATTTACAACATCTTTTAGATTTTTACAGTAATCCTGACTCAATATGTTGATGATGTCAACATAAGCCCTGATTGCTGAAATGTGTGTATGTGCTGTCCTGGAAGCATGAGAGAGTGGGACAGCATTATCGCAAAAGGATGTTCTCTGTCATATAATAAGATTTTACCTACATGTGTAAAGGGAGAGAAAAGTCCCCGCCCCCTCTTGGAAAAGGGTAAAAGGTTATTAGAAATTATGAAATTCAGTATTGTGTTGAGTTGAGATGGAATAAAGACATTTTCCTCCTGACTAGACAGACTCGTTTCTTCTATCTAAAGGGAGTTTAAAACCAGATGGGCACATTTGCCCAGATATGGTGGGGATCATTTAAATAGGCAATGCAAATAAATTAAACAAATCTTTTGAGAAATAAAACAAAAATCAGAGCTGTGAGAGTGGAAGCTAAATCCAATAATGGATCCAGTTCAACACAGATACTGTCTGCCCAGTCAACATAAAAATCCTCACTGGTTCCAGGGTGTGAATGAGTCTAAGACTACAGCGACTTTATATTTGTGGATTTACTTGTGAAACAGGTGAAAAGGACCAACAACACATTCAACAGCTGTTGTTTTAACAATGGAATTTCTGAGAAATCATTTTGTACATTCATAGTTCCATCAGAACCAACAACTCAACACACCAGCTGAGCATGGAAATTACTGTGGTTGCTGTAGTCAATGTAATTATACATATCAACGCCATAGTTTTAAATATCATCAAGAAGGCACGGAGATACTTTTTTAATGGACTCATGTCACATCAAACAAAATTAGTTATTCGACCGATTAATTGTCCTTGAGACAAAGCTTACATGGGAAAACAATCAGTGCATTAAAGGTCGAATATGGAACACGGACACTAGAGCGACATCTAGTGTTTAGAGGTGGTATTGCAACACAAGACCACATTT
Source organism: Aphyosemion australe (assembly GCA_006937985.1). Taxonomy (NCBI): domain Eukaryota; kingdom Metazoa; phylum Chordata; class Actinopteri; order Cyprinodontiformes; family Nothobranchiidae; genus Aphyosemion; species Aphyosemion australe. Next base: position 847,788 of record SSNS01000085.1, read on the forward strand.
TCCAGCTGTCTGGGTGTTGGTTCACTGCTGATACGCGACGTGGCCAGTGATGAATCATACAGGGTAAGGACTCATTTCTACTAAGAAGTTTGTTTTACAACAGTATTTACCGTTAGAACATCTTCTGGGCTCAGAATCAGCTTCTTGACTTGTCAAGTCCGCCATTTTACACAGTCCCAGCCTCGGCTTGCAGATCGACCTTTTTACTGTAATGGTGCCCTCCAGTGGCTGGTAGATGTAAACATAAACCTAGTGTCATGCCTGTCAAAATAAATTTTAGATTTTTTTATAGCAACATTCTGCAACTTTTACACCTTAAAATGATGTTTATTGTAAAGTTTTGGCATCATACTCTCATCTATTATATTCATTTTTCACACCTGTGATAGTGTTGGGGGGGTCCACGTCAGTTTACCGCAGTTTTTTGCTCCGGGTTGAAACAGAAAGTAATAACTGCGTGTTGTTTTACGGCAGAATATGTCAAGCCAAAGGGATAAAAAAAAGCGTGCGTTTCAAACGAGCGAGTTCTAAATGCGCGTTATGTCTGCCAAAATGCGCGTGTTGAACGCGCATTTTGACGTCAAAGGAGGCAAAAAAAGCACATTCTAAAATCGTGTGTTATGTCCGCCAAAACGCGTGTCTTGTACGTGTTTAGAACGCACGCTTTTTTTAATCCCTTTGGCTTGCCATAGTAGTATAAAGTAGACCCGTGGTTTAGCAGCGGCAGATCCACCAAAGAAAGGTAGAAATCCCTTATCAGAGGAATCTAGGAAAAGAAAAGAAGAACGTGATAGAGCAAGAGCAAAGACCAGAGTTATTATTGGGTCGTCTTTTCCTCGCTGGAGAGCTCTTTTAGAAAGAACAGCATGAACTACGGACTCTGACCTAGCCGTGCTGCTAATGGCTAGGTAAGTAATAAATGATTTCACCAGGGTTATTGTGTTTGGTTGGGCATAAAGTTGTTATACAGTCCTGATAAAACTATTTATTCAATGTGTGGAGGTGGAAAAGTTTGTTTTTGTTGTTTTGCCTGACATTAAGGTTGTTTAATTTTAAAATGTTTGATTTTTAAAATTGATTTTACGACAGTGACGTTACGCAGCAAGCCTTGAGAGGGTGACAGAGCGCATATATCCCCAAAGTTCAGGAATGTTGCTTTAATATAGCTTTTAAAGAAAAACTGTACATTCATTCTGCACACCTCTAAACGCCCAGTGGAGGTATTATTTTTTAAAATATAGATTTTTATTATGTTCTATATTCAACCTTTAGAACATGCACTAGTGATGATAAAAAAAAAAAGAAATATCCTTTAGAATTAAATTTTTTGGAGATTGAAAGCATCCCTTCCTCGATGGAGGGAACCCCGGATCCAAGGAACACATCTGCTGTGATGACCATACGCCGCAGCAGCCCTGGAGATGCTCCTCAGCCTGGACCTCAGCGTGTCCGAACTTCCGGCAACACCGATCAGCACGTGGATGCGCCCACCACACTCATCATCGGGGACTCCATCGTGAGGAATGTGCGGATGAGAGGAGCGCTCACTCTGTCTTTCCCTGGAGCAACCATGATGGATATTGCAGCAAAAATCCCTGGTCTTATTAATCTCCATCCACATGTGAGAAAAGTTTTTATCCACGCCGGCACCAACGACATCCACAAGCAGCAATCTGAGCTTCTGAAGCGTGATTTTATTCACCTTTTTAATCTTTTAAAAACCTCACATGTGTCTGTTTTTATCTCTGGCCCCACCCCCACCTTTGGCAGAGGAATAGGTCATTTTAGTAGACTTTTATCTTTGAACACTTGGCTCTCCTCTGCCACCGTGATGCACAACATTGGTTTTATAGACAATTTTAACATCTTCTGGGGCAGGAGGCACCTTTTTGGGGCAGACGGGCTTCATCTAAATAGACAGGGTACCCGTGCCCTGGCAATGAGTCTGGCCTGTCCACGACCCCCACTGTTCACCACGCCATGCCCTGCTACCCCTGCCCTCTCCACCCCCTCAACCACATCCTGATGTCCAGCTGGTCCGTGCTCCTATGACCCCAGCTCTGATTTTAACAGTAACTCACATATTGGACTTGGACCTCACTCTGTCTCATTAATTCCTGTCATCATCAGCAGAGAGAGGCCTAATTACCATAAACCAAACAAATGCAACCCCAATAATCTTAAACAGTTACCAATAATTCCACTTTCACAGAATCATACTGTCACTCCCTCTCCAGTCACCATTAATATGGCACTTTTAAACGTCCGCTCTCTGCTGAACAAAACTTTTATTATTAATGATTTGATTTTAGACCATAACTTGGACGTCTTCTTTTTAACAGAGAGTGCAGATGCCCCTGTTGTTCTCACAGAGGCTTCCCCACCAAATTTTAACTTTACTTATTCAACAAGGAGCACTAAAAGGGGAGGCGGTACTGCCTTCATAAGCTCAGCAACACTTACCGCCAAACCTGTTTCATTTGATCATTTTAGCACCTTTGAATATAATGCAGCTGTTTTTGGGAATCCTCAGATTTTATGTGTTACAGTTTATAGACCTCCAAATTTTCAGAGTTTTTATCAAACTTACACAATTCCTATGAACAGATCGTTTTAGCTGGTGATTTTAACCAGCGGGAGACCTCTGTGAGAACCGTCAGGAAACGTCATCTAACCCCTGAAGTGGCTGCAGGTTTTATTGATATCTTAGAAAAAATACCTCCTATTGTTTTACCTGCCCCCTGTGATTTTATAGTGAACAATTTTAACAGTAGGCTTCAGTCAACCCTTGACCGTCTGGCTCCACAAAAAATTAAAAAGATACAACCTAAACTAACAATTCCATGGAGAAACGAAGCTCTCAGATTACAAAAGAGGAACTGCAGGGTGGCAGAGAGAAAATGGAGGAAAAACAAAATCACAATAAACCGTCAGATATACACAGAAACCCTAAAATCATTCAACAATGCAGTAAGGAATTCACGGAACGCATACTTTTCCAAAGTCATCTCAGAAAATAAAAACAATCCCAAAATCCTGTTTTCCACCATTAATAGAGTTTTTAACAATCCCCCTGATGAGTTTCAGAAAACACCCTCAAACTCTCTCTGTGAGGAGTTTGCAGACCACTTCAGAGGGAAGGTACACACAATCAGAGGCAACATTTTATCCTCTCACAGTGACATGGTTTTGGTGAAGAGTGTGTACCGTTACCAGAGGAAACACTGGACAGTTTTGTCCTGGTGGAAGCTGGGACTCTTGATAAAGTTTTCTCCTCAGTGAGGCCCACCACATGTCTTTTAGATCCAGTTCCCACTTCATTTGTTAAGCCTTTTTATGAATATTTTAGAGATGAGATTTTAGCCATGATGAACTGCTCTCTTCAGACGGGGGTCTTTCCTGCCGCCTTTAAAGGGGCGGTGGTGAGGCCCCTGTTGAAGAAGAGAAACTTAGATTTTAGTGATTTTAACAACTACAGACCGATATCTAACTTACCATTTTTAAGTAAAATTTTAGAAAAACTTGTTTTAATCCAGCTTAATGATTTTATTAATGCACATGATGTCCTTGAGAAATTTCAGTCTGGTTTTAGAGTAAACCACAGCACAGAGACAGCCCTTTTAAGAGTTCTAAATGACCTAAGAATAAATTATTATGAACAGAGGCTGACAGTTCTGGTTCTACTGGATTTAAGTGCTGCCTTTGATACAGTGGACCACAACATTCTTTTAACCCAGTTAAAACACATCGTCCTCTCTGGTGCTGTCCATAAATGGTTTACTTCCTATCTCACAGACAGGACTTTTATGGTAAGTTTAGATACCTGCTGTTCTAAGGCCCATGAAATTACATGTGGTGTGCCCCAGGGTTCGATTTTAGGCCCAGTGCTTTTTAATCTATATATGCTCCAACTTGGCAGCGTCATCGGGCGACACAGAGTTAAGTTCCACAGTTATGCAGATGATACACAGTTGTACATCTCTGTGTCTCCCTATGACGCACGGCCATTGGATGCCCTTGTTAATTGTATTTCAGACATCAAATCCTGGATGGCAGAAAACTTTCTCCAGCTCAACCGGGACAAAACTGAAGTTTTAGTCATTGGTCCTGAGGCCCAGAGAGAGAAAGTTTTACCAAAGCTGCAGACACTAATTTTAAATCCATCTTCTCAAGTGAAGAACCTGGGCGTGATTTTTGACTCTGAGCTAACTTTTATCCCCCACATTAAGAACGCTACAAAAATAGGTTTTTATCACCTGAAAAACATTGCCAGAGTCCGCCCCTTTCTCTCTCGGGCCGATACGGAGACGCTGATGCATGCTTTTATTACTAGTAGAATTGATTATTGTAATGCCCTGCTTTCTGGTCTTCCCAAAAAGAATACCTCAGGTTTACAAATTCTGCAAAATTCAGCAGCACGTGTCCTGATGAAGACCAGGAGGCGGGAGCACATTACACCTGTCTTAAGCAAGCTGCATTGGCTCCCGTTTCAGGATCGATTTTAAGGTTCTTTTAATGGTTTTTAAATGTCTTAATGGTCTTGGGCCTTCTTATCTATCAGAACTACTTATAACGTACGAGCCTTCACGGCCCCTGCGCTCCTCTGGCAGCCGTCTCCTCATCATACCAAAAGTCAGGACACATACACAAGGTGAGGCGTCCTTCCAGTTTTATGGCCCTCACCTCTGGAACGGTCTGCCAGAGGACCTCAGGGCTGCAGAGAACGTTCATGTTTTTAAGGCCAGGCTCAAGACTCACCTTTTTAGTTTAGCTTTTAGCTAACTGGCCTTTTTAGTATAGTTTTTATTTGAATCGCCTTTTTATTATAGTTTTTAGCTGTATCTGATCTGTTTTAGCCTGTTTAACCATCTTTCATATATTTTATCATTGTTCTATTACTCTCTTACTTAAATGACATCTATTATCTTATATACTAATTTTAACCTGTATTACTTATTTGTATTATATTATTTTTGTTCTTTTAACTGTTTGTTTCTACTTAGCTTTTATCAGGGTGTTTTACTTAGATTTTTATTCATCTGGTGTTTATGCTTAATATGATCTTTTACTTGTTATTTTAATCATTTTAAGACTTTACCAGTGTCTCCTCTGTGGGGGCCAGCTGCCCCGGGAGGGGCGGCTGGCTGTGGCTGCCTGGGAGCATCTCGTGCCTCCTCTTGGTGGCCATGTGGTGGTTCTCGGGCAGCTGCTGCCAGTCCTGCTGCTCCTGGTGCAGTTGGCTCCTTTTGATGGCGTTTCCCTTTGTTGCCTATTGCATCTGTACTCAGCCAGTTGTCCTTTCTTTTTAGCTCTTGAGAGAGAGAGAGAGAGAGAGAGAGAGTGTGTGTGTGTGTGTGTGTGTGTGTGTGTGTGTGTGTGTGTGTGTGTGTGTGTGTGTGTGTGTGTGTGTGTGTGTGTGTGTGTGTGTGTGTGTGTGTGTGTGGGGGGGGGGGGGGGGGATGAGGGAGATATAAGGGATCATGGATGCTGATCTGTGGGGGAGGGGTGGGAATTAGATTATTGTGTGGTTGTTTTTAATTGTACAGTGCTTTGTGTTGCACTTAACGCATGAAAAGCGCTTTATAAATAAACTTTGATTGATTGATTGATTGAACAAATATACGTGCTTTTCTTGATCTGCTCCACACAGTTAAAATCCGCTCGTCCAACTTAAAAACTACCACCGCTTTGCTTCTTCTGTCTTTAGCTTAGCCCGTGTAGCTTTCCAGCTGTTTCACGTGGTGTCGGCCTGAAACTGGCGTCTCCGGGTCTGCAGCGTTATACTATTGACTTTACCAGCTTTGGAAAAGGGATAAAAAGTCCTCTCCAACATCCGATCTGGGCGTCTAGAGTCCGATTAGCACCTCCCCCAGCAGCAGCGTTAAGTTCCTTGCTGTTTGAAAATCTTTAGGAGACGAAAAAAGAACTTTAGCTAGATCGGAGCGACTCAGACCCATAGGAATCAATACTAAAATGTAGATTGTTTGTATGACCATATTTCCCAGAGTGCTTTGCGGCAATCTATTTTTAGCTACTGTAGAAAGCTCAATTGACAACTATAGTCGTCAATGGCAGTGAATGAGTTAACTGAGCTGCATGCTGATTGGCCGTTTTACCCAGAAGACTTTTTGATGCTGCCTGAAACTAGAGACTTTGTGAAAAACCTGGTAAAATATCTAACTAAAAAGGCAAACTATAGATTTACATGACATTCAATCAGTCTGGATATTCCCACATCCTGGAATGTTTCATGTGTGCTTCAACATTCGTACGTTAGCAGTAGCTCAGACCAGCGTTGTCCAAACACGTGTGGGCATCCAAAAAGTATGCTGCTACTTTATTTCTCTGAAGCTTTGTTGCATTAGTTTACTCTGAGGAACCAAATATTTCCACTTTTACCATGTTGTGTAGATGAGGTCATTGGTTCCACTTTTGAACATGAACCTTATCATCTTTGCATCTGTCCAGCTCTCACATTGGTGAGTCATAGACGTACCCCATGAAGTGATTATGCCGCCTCAGTGACATCACCTATGTGATTCTGTCTTCATGCTTGAGTGTAGGATGGGACTTCTCTCCACAGGCAATTTCTCAGCAATTCACACCTGGAGATGTGATCAAAACCATGTTGTTATAATACTTAACTCACAAGTGTGACTACTCCTGATTACCCCGAGGCATTTCAGTGGTGGATCATCATCACCCTTCATTAATGCTCTCTCACACAGGGCATGAAAGCACAAAACGGTGTCTGAGCTAAAGAGGCGATGCATGAAAACAACCTAAAGGTCAGCGGCACCATTTGCTGTGCCTGTAACATGGAGCAGCCTGTGTTTATAGCAGTAACCTCAAGAAAAGAGTAAAAAGTACAATGTCATTTAAGTATTGTGGATATAGGTAGAAGCACAGCTACTGGTAAGTGTTCATTTATTTGTTTTTAGTGTAAACCAGTCATGGAATAAATGGAACATTTTGTAAAATTTGCAAACTCTCAGAGAAACTAAGAAAATATATTTGTGCCAAAAACAAAGGATGTGTTGACATAAACTCCAAAAGAGAAAATTAGAAATGCCAAGAAAATATTCAAATTAGTATTTTCTGAAAATAAAGTAGAAAGTGAGCTACTCCTAGAATAGCGTGGAGAAGGGAACCCTGTTTTTTTCTGATCTTGACTGTATTTGTTCTTTTTATATTACAACTGTAACTGTTTTGTCTTTTCATGATATTTGAACTTTGTTCTTGATATTGTCATGATCCCCATGTCTCGTACCCTCTGTTTGCTGTGTGTCACCCAGCCCGAGGTACTCTGTCTCCCATAGTTTGGTTTCAGGTCTACTGTCCAATCTCATGTCCCGTGTTCCTTGGCCCAATCCCAATACTTCTACCCATGCGCCCTTCAATTGCATGTTCTCGGCTAGGGGTGCGAGTGCGTAGGGTGTGCCAATTCTCAAGTGCGGAAGGTGACCACGCCCCTTTTGCATTCTTGATCTGCACTTTGCCCAAGTCAGCGGGTATTACCCACAATCCATTGCTGCGTGGGACTATTGATAAGAAGGCGGAGCAATGGCTCAAGTGCATTTTCTGAAAATATGTATTTTCAAATGAAAGAAGCTCATTTTAAGACAATGATATTTATTCATGTTCTGAATGTTTTAGACTAAGATTTAATGTACAGCAATGAATTTAAATTTAGTCAAATAATTCTTTGTTTGAAAGTTGCTAATAAAGGTTTTTAAAAAAGTAGCACAAACAGCAACTGGCATCCCAGCATGCGTTGCGGTCGATAACACAATGCTCCCTTTCCCAATTCAGCACACTTGTGTACTACACACTCAAAACCTAACCCCTTCTTTTCACCACAAGTGAAAGCGTTGCGAAACATTCTACGTGGCAATTAACCGCCGTTATAGTGGACAGGGTCCTTTCCACTGGCAGCTATGTGTAATGTGTTGGACGCGTCCCAGAAGCGAAGGGACGCCATCATTACGTCTCTAGTCTATTTTTTACGTGCTGCACTTCTGAAACACGTCAAACTCCGCAGTTTAGAGCGGGACAGACAGGAAGTCAAACTCGAAGGCAGTGTGAAGCATCCGGAAACTTCCAAAATAAAAGGTACGTGCAGTACGTCATTTCCTGTGAAGCCCCCGTAGCCGATGTAAACAAAACAGAAAATAAACCACAGACCTTTTTGGATACATGCAGCTGACTTTCTTCTTGCTTGTTACTGTGTGGACTTCTAAAATCACGCGTGGTGTTGCAATTCTCCCGTGATTTTGTGACCTCGCGGGATCAGCTGTGCGGAACGCTTTCTCTCCTGTTTCTCAGTTTGTTTTTGCTGTTGGTTGGGAATGAGCTTGCGGGTAAAACGGCGCTATTACGTTACCACCAGCTCCGGTGGCCTAGTGGTAGAGTGTCCGTCCCGGGACTGGAAGATCGACATTCAAATCCCGGTCGGGTCATACTACAGACTTTGAAAAAATGGGACCCAATGCCTCCTCGCTTGACACTCAGCACTAAGGGGTTGGATTGGGGGGTTAAACCACCAAATAGTTCCTGAGTGCGGCCACAGCTGCAGCTCACAGCTCCCCACCATGGGGATGGGTCAAATGCGGACATGTAATTTCATCATTGTGTGATGATGAATTGGGACTTTAACTTTATGCGCCGGAAAGCCAGGGTTACTGCCCACCTCCTCTAAGTGCACTTCACATATAGGTGTAGGGCGCAGTGCGAGTGTTGGGACTGGGCCCTTGTTACCATGTTTCTTGTGTCACGTCTTATCACGTCCCCATGTCTTCTTGTCTCTTGTCCCCTCTGTTTTTGTTCCTTGTTCCCTGTGTGTCTCCACAGCCTCACATCTGTCAGGCCTCAGTCGTTCTTGTAGTGTCTCGTGTTCCCTGTTGCCATGTTCCTCATCCTGTGTTTTGTTTTTTTGTTTCACGCTGGTCCATTCGCCTTTTGGGTTTATGTTCAAGCTGTGTGTTCCTTCCAGTCCCCACTGGTTTTTGTTTCAGTCAGCTTAGTTTCCACAAGCTTTTTATTTGGTTTATTCTTTATTTTTTGCTCCTGTTTGGTTTCCATGTCACTTCTCCCTCAGCTGATTCCCTACACCAGGCTCTCATCAGTATTTCTGCCACCCGTTCCTCATTTGAATGCTTTGTCTCTGTGTCTTTATTGGATCTTGTGCTTGTTTGTTTACTGGCATTCTCCCGGATCCTTTTCACCTGTGCTTGGGTCTCTGACATCACAGCCCCACGCTTCATGCTCATGCGTCTCAGCCTGTGAGCCATTACAGATATAGTACATCAACGTTTTGATGTATTCTCGACACTTTCATGCTGTTTTTTATCTGTCACATAATGTTCTGTGGTAAAACTATTTCTGTTTGCTAATTTATTTTAAATATTTCCATGACCTGCACATGATCCACAGCTGGGTTTGAGTAAAGCACCTGAGATTAGCAGTAATCACCTTTAAATATCACTCCGGTGCTTCCATCCTGATTGCCTCTCTCTGTTCATCACTCCCTCTCGTAATTTTCTCTCCTTTGTGGTTCCAGCCAACATCATGGACAAATCCTCTCATTAGCATGCAATGCTAATTAACAAGCTACAGATTCCATCTGCTTGGTGGAGACTCGTTGGTGGTGTCAAAGGTTCTGGTTAGCACGGAGTGAAGCTTTCAGAAATGTGCTGATCTATCAGCTCCATCTCGATTAGTCACGAGCCCTCCAGACTTTTTTCTTTGTCGAAAGTTAACAAAAGGACACCGAAATAGCAGGTGTTTTCTGCCCTGAAGAGGAAGCGTTGCTCCTCGTTTTCAAAAGCAGGTGAAAGAAATGTTATTATACACAGAAGTGTAATTGCACTACTTGGTACCAGATTAGCACTAAAAGCCAGAGCTTAGCTTTGTGTATGAAAATAGGCTTTCATTATGTAGCTGGGAATTACGCATCATATCTATTCACCACAGGCTTTGATTATTTCTCATGTGCCTCTGTGGCTGTGAAGAAGTGAAATCCTACGTTTAAGTAGTGGTGCATAATGCAAATAGAACAAAAATATGTAAAAAGTTAGTTTAAATGGTAAAAATGGTAATTGGCCTGCATTTAGTTAGAGACAAAGCATTTACACTAAACCCTAAATTCATTCATTATGATGATCACCATGGTGATGAGCTACATCGTACCCACAGCTACACACAAGTGTAGTCATTGTATTTGAGACATTTGTCAATTTTCTTCAGAATTGTCTCAAAGATTTTAAATATTCATCAATTTATTTTCGTTTGCTCGTCCAAGTGTGGAAATAACAGATCCAGGAAGGAAAGCCAGACATCCTTCTCCGCAGTAACTGTCTCTAGCTTAACCAGGGGATCCCAAAATGTTCAGATGATCCAAATCTCAGGACCATGGGTGATGATTGGAACAAACCATGACAGCACATTACTGAAAACAAAGGCCAAGCCAGTCCGTCTCCTACTCCATCCAGCCGTCACTCATAAACAAGACACCAAGATACACAAACAGATCAGTCCACTTATGTAGTTTAAACTTGTATTTTACCACATTTGCATGACCTATTCTGACATTTTTGATAGAGAAGTCCATCCATTATGGCAGATACTGGCTTTGATCTTTGCTAGCCACTAGTTCAGCCACTGGTCAGAGTTACTCTCCAGTGGCGTGTCCAGGACTTTTAAAATGGGGTGAGCTGTTGTGGTGGTTAGCAAGCAACCTCTTGGTGCATTACTGCCACCAACTGGAGTGGAGTGGGACTGGGCCTCTAAATACACTTTATGTCAATATAAAAAAATAAATAGTAATGATAACACAGAAATTTTATGTTGGCTGGGGCTGGAAACCAATGTTAAAGGTGCATGCTGCCACCTACTGTTTTGGGGTTTATAACCCTGAGACTTTTTGAATAATATAAAGTCAATTTTAAATGAAACTCAGTGGCCAATCAGATTCCAAGGGTGGCATGTGCTACCCCAGGTCACTCCCTGGACACGAACCTGCTACTCTCTGTCTAACATAAGTGAAGTCATTCGATGAGCCATCCACAGCCGGTGAGTAAATAATCAAACTCTATCCCTTTAAGATCCTGGGAAATGTTATCAGCTTGTAAAACAAGAAGCTACAGGCTAGAGGGCTGCATTGGGATTGGGTCCTGCGGGACCCAACACAAATCTCGCGGGAGCGAGCGGTATGAACTTTGCTGCGAGCGGCTAAAAGAAACAGTGCGGGATCAGAATGAACATGTATGGCCAGCTGAAGGAGACCCTCGTCTAACGTTAACGTTTGAGAAGAAGCCCTCGGAGAAGCACGTTGTTTCTGTAGCATGTTGACAGTGAAGACGTTCACACGGCGACCTCAACTTCAGTTGCGCCTTCTCCAGAGTCTGGTTATTAGGTTATATTAGGCTTAGGTCGTGGCAGAAATCACTCGCCATGGCGCATGGAGACTCCGATCACAAGCCGCGGTGTTTAAGGGTTAAAAACTAATCCTGACCAACGTGTCAAAAGACATGCAGGCGAAACGAGACATAGAGATTCATGGGGTTTCTGTATTAATAGCCTACAAAATGACATGTTTTCTCCTGCAGGACCAGAGAGGACACAAAATCAATGCACCTCTTTTATTGTGCGGGAATAATTTCTCTGAGTTTTGCGGGTGCGGGCGGTAATAGGCAGAAAGTCAGGGGGAGCAGGCTGAAGAAAACAGTCCCGCGCACGGCTCTACTACAGGCTGCTTTTAAACGTGGGAATTTTGGTAAGGGTTACTTCCACCAGATATTGTTCATTCTTTGACAACATTCACTCTAATTACTATTATAAAATATGCATCTAGACATTTTGTGTTAAAGGCAAACACCAGTGCTGTGTACCTGAATGCACATTTCCTGTTAACGGAACCAGCCACTAACAGGTCTTCCTGCATAAGGTCGATTTAATAAACAGGGAATAACATTAAACTCTACTTAGCTAATTGACATTTTAGCATCTTATGATAATGAAAGCAACAGAAACAGGTCAAAAACATTATCATCATCAGGCCCAGAATTTAAATCTGAAACGTGAAAGAGACCTTTTCCTGTAAAATAAACCTTAGAGCTCCAGAATGAATGACTTCACTTTAGTCTTCATTTTAAAATGATAAAATAAGCATAAAATAATAAAACATAAATCAGTACAGACTCTGTTCCACTCAAGTCAGTCAAGATTATTTAAAGATAAATAAGTTCATCGTTACCTGAAAGTTGGTTGGTATCTTTTGGGAAACAAAAATAAAAGTCTAAAGTGAGGATATGTGAATGGAGTGTAATTACCAAGATAAAAAATAGACTTTGATGCTGCTTACATCAGTTGTGTGGTGACTTTCACATCATTGTATGAATATTTTACTGCAGCATTATACACATGTTGTTAATGTCTTTACTCATCTTTGCACAGGATCAAATTTATGATTTTATCCACAAAAATGCAGTTTGTTGTATTTGACTTTTTTTTTTAACATGACTGGACCCACTTTCCTTCAGATGAATTTTGAATGTTTTTTCATGTTGTGTGAGAGGGACCTTTACCTGCAGTTTCTCCTCTAAAGACTCTTACTTTGGGATTTCCACACATTATAGTCTACTGAATCACTGTCCAGAATTAGCAGATGTCCTTTTTTAGGAATCCCACCATCCTCCAACAGTCTTACAGTTGCTTGAGATGTCGAATGATCTTGCTGGAAAATGAAGTCACAGCAAGATTCCAACTCTTGAGGGCCAAGTTACAACCTAATCAAGTGAAATTAGGTACAAAAACAGCAGAATCACATTTTTGGGGACACTTGATTCCAAATTTGATCCCAAACAAAGATGGGTGAAGATATGAAACAGACTTTTTTGGAACATATTTTAGTTTTAAAACATTTTTTTCCCACCTGACATGTATACAGAACACATTTCCTGTGCTCCAATAAAGGGGCTCTAACAGTTGATAAACCATAGGGGACTCCTAGTGAACTAGACCAAATTCTTGCCTTTCAAAGTTTGGTCTAGGCACGCTTCATTGGAACCCTCGCAGCCCGATCTACTGCTGTGGCTGTCCAATCACAGCTCGCTATAGTTTTGGTTGGGCCAATCACAGCGCTCTATATTTTGGGCCAATCACAGAGCGGGAGTAGCCGATGACGTCAGCGCTGTGACCGCGAACACAAACAACATGGCGGCAGCACAGGAACCACGTTGGTTTGAAACGGCTTTGTCATCAACATTGGATTATTTAGACTCCAACGTGCGTAAGTCTGTCTGATATACTTAGCAGCTTCTTATTTTTATCAAACAAAGTAGTGCAATGTCCCAGTACACCTGATATTCACGTTTTTATACAAAAACAACAGAAATCATTGATGTTAGACGCCATTGCTGCATCCCTCTTTTCCGTCGCTGTGATTACGTCACGTTGTTCGTTACTCTGATTGGTCCTAGCGCTATCCAATTGCGTGCTGACATTTTGAAAGACAACCGTAGATCCCGCCCCACGACTGAGAGCCGTCAATGGGTCGTGGCCAGACTATATATTCACATATATAGGATGGCTTGCCAGGCTAATAAAAGCCTCCATTTTTATTGAACGTTTACATTAAGTTAAAGAGACAATGTGTTAGTTTTACTGTTAAACTCTGGAAATATCCATCGAAATGTTAAAAATGAATTAAATGATGCCAGTAGTTGAACAATATTGGCTGCTTCGTAGATGTAACCATAAAACTCAGGTCTAAAACACATGGGAGCAGGTCTAAGCACAGACATAGATACATAGACGCCCCGTAGACAGGTGCTGCCTATTGGAGCTGCCGTAGTGGCCGGCTGCCATCTTAGTTGGGTCTCCATTCGCCCCCAGTGCATTCATTTCTACTGAGGAAGGTGCTTACCCAGCTATCAACCCTTTTCACAAAATCAGACACATAGTATGGTATGATAATTAAAATATAAATATAATTAACCAAAGTAAATTAAAATATAAAATCCCAATAAGTAGGCTAGAAAAGTCCCATGTGATCCATTTTCAATAGTACGCCGGTTGTTGCAACCGTAGGCTGCACAAAAACGGGCATAGTTGCCCACTCTGTATTGACTTTGGAGAGTAAGGAGACCCATCCAATATGGCGGCAACACTGCCACGCTCTCCAGCACCCAATGGGGCATCTACGTATTCATGTCTATGGGTCTAAGTCTCTGGGCGACGCCATATTGGATGCCATGTTTCCTTCTACTAGTGATGTGACGTTCATGAAGGAATCAAATCTTTTGAACGGGTTTTCAAAGTGAACGTTGTAGTGAACTGTTCATCTTGTCTTCCAGTAATGACCCTCCCACCCCACGCTCTCACTGACCTCGGCGGGAACGCCAAACACACACACACACACACACCCTGCTAACACGGCTCTGCATTGTTCAAAACAATGGCTCTTTTGAACGGCTCTTTGAGTTAAATGACCGACTAACGAAAGGCTCCCTTCAAAGAGCCATAAATCCCATCACTACCTTCTACAGGAGCCCGTGAGGACAAAATGCATTTATTGATTTGTAACAAACGGTTACAAAACTTTCACCATTGATAAACAATGTTGTTTTACACATTTACCTTTTCACTTTCTGCCAATGATGAAAGTGAGTCTGATGTGCTTGTCATTCTGCTAACCCTAATGGCCATCCGTTAGTAAGGTCTTACTTGAACACAAAAATACCGCTTGCTTGCAATGATTTAGGTATGAACTGCCCCCTATTGCCAGAAAAAATACAAACCGTCACTTTAAGAGTTTCAAAACAGTTAAACTACCTGCAGGAGGCTGCCACTGTTGGACCTGAGGCCTGGGTTGAGACATAAATGTTATTTAGGCCATGCATTCAGCCACTTTTACCACATTCATAATTCACAAGGTCCTTACCCATGTTCCTGATTAGGCATGCAAACTTTTCTACTTCCACTTGAAAGCTTCTAAAAAAAGAACAGAGTTCAGTTTCTATCTTCTGTGCGTTCTGACTCTTCTTGACCAGTTTGTGACACATTTAACTCACATTTCCTCTCAAATAACACTTCTGATTTCCAAATTACAGGTGGTTTAACATTCATTTTGTATTCAGTTTCACCAGCTTTGGGGACAAAAGGAGGCACAGCCAGCTGAATAAAAAGTAGCAGTTAACTCAGACAGCTCTTAGGGGTCAGCAGAAAACAGGCAACATTCAGATAATTAAGTCTGAAAATTAGGCAGTCAGTACATGCAAACTCTGAAAATACCACACTGTCTTTAAGGCCCATGCAGACAGAATGCAACGATGGGTTCAGCAGCTCATTGTGCGGGGCTCAATAGACATCATTTCTATAACTGTCTGTTTTGTTGCTGGCAGGCAGTGAGCAAATGTTAATATTCATTCTATGTTTCCAGCAATGATGGTGTGCAAAATTATGGATGTCAAATTAAATCTACATTGTGAGGACAAAGTGCATCAAACAAAGGTTGTTTTTGTGTTTTCTGGAAATGAAGGAAATAATTCCCTGGGAAATTTACAATTCAGAGCAGAGCTGCGATTTTAGTTGAAACAACATACCTCATAAACACAATTCCTTCCTGAAATCAGGCCAAATAAAGCAGATGCAAAGTGCTGAACAGTAAGTTGGCCTTTTTTAATGAAAGGGGAAATGAGGCTGAATTAAATGAAAACTACAACCTTTTATGTAGCTTTCCTAAGCGTTGCTTTAGGCTGCATTCACTAGACAGACAGACAGACAGACAGACAGGCAGACAGATGATAGATAGATAGATAGATAGATAGATAGATAGATAGATAGATAGATAGATAGATAGATAGATAGATAGATAGATAGATAGATAGATAGATAGATAGATAGATAGATAGATAGATAGATAGATAGATAGATAGATAGATAGATAGATAGATAGATAGTCTGACAGTTTGCACGGAGTCTGTGACTTAGACGTTTTTTCCGTGATCCATAAGAGAGTGTCTCTGAT
The DNA here is from genome assembly GCA_006937985.1 of Aphyosemion australe. Taxonomy (NCBI): domain Eukaryota; kingdom Metazoa; phylum Chordata; class Actinopteri; order Cyprinodontiformes; family Nothobranchiidae; genus Aphyosemion; species Aphyosemion australe. The sequence goes on from SSNS01000085.1 coordinate 863,815, forward strand.
CTCTGGGACTGCCTGTAGGCAGCAAAGCATTCTTTAGAGCCTTTTATCTAGGTCCATAGGTCTATAGTTCTGCCAAAATAAAATGTGAAGCTAATAGTGGTGTAAAGCAGTGGTTCCAAAACTTTTTTCAGCTGGGCCTGGCCTGGTCTGGTCTTGGTAGCGTGGGCCAGGCCCCCACACGGCCAGGTTTTGTTCACACAGTCTTCTCAGGAACGCGGATGTCTCCAAGCACGTGAGCGGGGAAAAAGATGCACAGAGAAGTGGTGTTTTCCTTATGGTAGTAAACAAAGGTGGCTGCGAGCAGTGTTGCTTTTGGAGACTGATATGAAGCACACAGCTTCCTACTCTCTCACTGAGACTGCAGTGTGTTCCTCACAGCAGTCTGTCCTCACGCTGCCATGGCTGGAGCGGTGGTTCTGAGCTGCAGTCAGAGTAAATGTTTACACCACCACATCCAGATTGATAGAATGACAAATTACGCATGCGGGAAGCCGCTGCTGGATGATTCTACCCACCAATCAGAGGCTCCCTCTAGGTAGGTGGGAACATCAGCAGGCCAGTCTATTGGTAATGGGTGTGTTGGGTCAGACCACTGGTGAGCAGGTCCAAAAAACGGTCAGCTGAGCACAGAAAACACACAGATTACTCACATGTGAACACAATTAACCTACCAAGGCTGGGCTGGGCCGACCCAGATGTGAAAGCCCTTTTACGTCAGACTGCCTCCCTGGTTTCATTTTCAATGTTTAGCTTTGATTTTTATTTGGTTTGAGCATCAGCAGCAAAGCCTTTCCCACCAACCTCTGTGCAGGTTGCAATATGGTTTTTCTCAAGGTATATTTTTCTCATATTCGTTATTCATACTGCACCCCTCTGTAATTGTCCCTCACTTTGGGAACAATGTAAAGGTAGATAAAATATTGTCACACAAACTGTTAAATTTAGGATATTGTAGCTATTTTAAGACAACAGAAACACATTTGGTCCTGGTTGCATTCGGATTAACTGTTAGCTCAGCGGTCCTGGATCCATTTCTCTACTATCAAAAGACCAAAAGTTAAATTATTAAATGTTAGTTTTACACAAAAAAAACAATTTGAAATCCACAATATATCCCTTACTTAAAAAAAAGTTACATTCTCATCTTGACTAATGACTTTTCTCAAACGGCTGTTGCTCTTCTGTATTTCTTTTATTTGCTTCCAATTTTTCACCAGTCGATAACCATTTCAGCACAGGATTGAAGTTTAATGGCAACAAAATGAGGAAAAAAGTGCTCCAACTCAGGAAAAAATCTCCAATTATGGCAGCTTCATTCTTGTTTTACTTTCTCGGGCACAAAGTGATAACAGCAGGCATGCACAAAACGGGCTGCTATGCCGAGGCTCATCAAAATCTAAGTTTGTCCAGTTTACAGAAGGACAACCAAACGTTAGATTGGAAAAACTCACCATAGACATACTTTAAAGAAAGTCATAGGGTTCAAAAGCAGCAGAAATCCAATATGAATACATAATTGTAAGCAGGGTCTTAGACTACTCATGCCAAGATGCTAAGAGTTATATATATGTATAAACACTTACCAGCCACTTTATTGGGTACACCTTGCTAGTAGGTTGGACCCCCTTTTGCCTTCAGAACTGCCTTAATCCTTCGGGGCATAGATTCAACAAGCTACTGGAAACATTCCTCAGAGATGCTGGTCCATATTGACATGATAGCATCACACAGTTGCTGCAGATTTGTCGGCTGCACATCCATGATGAATCTCCCGTTCCACCACATCCCAAAGGTGCTCTATTGGACTGAGATCTGGTGACTGTGGAGGTCATTTGAGTCCAGTGAACTCATCGTCATGTTCTAGAAACCAGTCTGAGATGATTCCAGCTTTATGACATGGAGCATTATCCTGCTGGAAGTAGCATCAGAAGATGGGTCCATGTGGTCCTAAAGGGATGGACATGGTCAGCAACAATACTCAGGTAGGCTGTGGCGTTGCAACCATGATCAATTAGTACTAAGGGGCCCAAAGTGTGCCAAGAAAATGTCCCCCACACCAGTACACCACCACCACCACCAGCCTGAACCGTTGATACAAGGCAGGATGGATTCATGCTTTCATGTTGTTGACGCCAAATTCTGACCCTACCATCCGAATGTTGCAGCAGAAATGGAGACTCATCAGACCAGGCAACATTTTTCCAATCTTCTATTGTCCAGTGTTGGTGAGCCTGTGTGAATTGTAGCCTCAGTTTCCTGTTCTTAGGTGACAGGAGTGGCACCCGGTGTGGTCTTCTGCTGCTGTAGCCCATCTGCCTCAAGGTTCCACGTGTTGTGCGTTCAGAGATGCTCTTCTGCAGACCTTGGGTGTAACAAGTGGTTATTTGAGTTACTGTTGACTTTCTATCAGCTCCAACCAGTCTGGCCATTCTCCTCTGACCTCTGGCATCAACAAGGCATTTTCACCCACAGAACTGCCGCCCACTGGATGTTTTCCCTTTTTGGGACCGTTCTCTGTAAACCCTAGAGATGGTTGTGCGTGACAATCCCAGAAGATCAGCAGTTTCTGAAATACTCAGACCAGCCCGTCTGGCACCAACAACCATGCCACGTTCAAAGTGACTTAAATCACCTTTCTTCCCCGTTCTGAAGCTCGGTTTGAACTGCAGCGGATCGTCTTGACCATGTCAACATGCCTAAATGCATTGAGTTGCCACCATGTGATTGGCTGATTAGTCATTTGCGCCAACGAGCAGTTAGACAGGTGTACCCAATAAAGTGGCCAGTGAGTATATATAGATATATATATGACTCAGAACTCTCCGTTTTCAAACATGTTGTTGTTGAACCGATCCTTAAAAACCCGTTTGGACTCCTGTCAGCCTAATAATTACAAAACCATTTCTAAATTACCCTTTCTCTTTAAAATTTTAGAAAAGTTGTGGCCGATCAACTGATTACTTTTCTGGAACTTCACAACAGTTTTGATCAATTTCAATCTGGTTTTGGTAAAACTCATTCAACAGAAACAGCTTTGATTAAAGTTTCCAGTGACATCATGATGGCTGCAGACAACGGGGAATTTACAGTCTTAGTATTGTTGGATCTTTTTGCAGCTTTTGACTCTGTTGATCACATCACCTTAATAAACAGACTTCATGACTTGGTGGGGATCTCTGGAACTGTTCTAGACTGGTTCAGATCGTACCTTTCTAACAGAAGTTTCAGTTGTCTATATAAACCAAATCATGTCAGGTTCATGTCCTCTTTGGAGCATTAATATTAGGAGGAGGAGGAGGAGAGAAAACAACTTATATAAAGATAGAAAAATCCGAGCTGGAACTACAGTCTTGTTCAGTCATTTTGAAAAAAGCGGGGATGGGGAGCCTAAGTCTCCTCCTCTTCTAGTCAGCTCATGGGTCCCTGGAACAAAGAAAAATGTATGTAAGTTATTTTCTGGTCCACTTTGCCTTATGCCCTAAATCACACATATGTTGTACTTTAAATGAAAAGAAACCATGTGTGTTTCGACTGCGTCTGTCACGTAGATTTATTAGCTTGTAAAAATTCGTAATTAAAACGACAGAAATCAGATGTGTCATATGACGTTACAGCAGAATATTCCCCCGAGCATAGCTGCTACTTACCACATGACCAGATTTATAGATTTTATGTTTAATGCTCATTCTGTTGTCCTGGAAGAACGATACGAAGCTCATTAACCTCACAGCCGTTTTTCTTCTTCTCTTCCCGCCACTCGGACAAAGTGGGCATTAGTGACCTACTTCCTGGGGAGGCAGAGCTGAGGCTAGCCTCAGGGGGAGGAGCAATGTCTGATGACGTTATTGGGCTTCTTCGAAAATTCAGTTTGGAAAAATTGAAGCTGAGGCAGAAAAATGCATGAATGGCAATAAAACATTGTAAAAAGTTCCAAAAAGTGGATTTTCCATGATATGGAAACTTTAAAATGAATTCTAGCAGACCTGGAATTAATTTATAAAAATGCTGGAATTCCTGGCTGGTGCGGGTGGGTCTGCCTCAGACCGTGCTCCTGGTACCTTTGGGGATGACCTGAGGGTGGGCTCTTGGTCCTAGCTCCATCCTGATTGTGGCAGCCAACATTTTAGCCACAGGCTAACGCTAGATTAGCACAGGAGGAGTTGCACTGCATGATCAGCAGGCAAAATGTGAGTAAAGAGGTGGCTGTGATTGTTGTGTCTGGTGACATAAACCACATGAAACTAAAATCAGTGTTTGCCAAATTTTCTAAATTTACAACTTTTCCAACAAGAGACAACCGTGTTCTGGACCAGGCTTCCTATAAAGTTCAGGGAGCACAGAAGGCAGTAGCAGCTCCACACTTGGGCATCTCAGACCACATCGCCCTGCAGCTAGTCTCGGTCTATAAGCCACTGATAACCTGCAGGTAAAAACCAACCACCAGGACAGTTCAGCTCAGCGGAACAAGAGAGTATTTAGAGAGGACACAGATCTGGAGGCATATACAACATCTGTCCTGTGCTATAGGTGCAGTTCTGTACTGATGCCAGCCTTCTCACAAAGACCATCAAGGTTTTCCAAATCCCTTGGCTGGACAGCATAATAAGGTCCCAGTTCATAACTCAAGATGCTGCCCACAGGTCAGGCGACAGAAGTCAAAACAGGAATCTGCCAGGCATAGCACAGGTACAAAAATGCATTGAGGAGAACGTCCACAATAACAACCTGCAGAATGTGTGGAGAATATCAGGAGCATAACAGACTGAATATGCAGCAACCAGCTGGTAGTTTCCCTGAATGTTTCAGTCATCCAGCAGAAGAGAGACCGTACATCTCCTAAGACACAGACTGAGCAGAATGAAACGGAGTCAGACATGTTTTCGGCATTCGGCAGTGAAACAGCTGACACACGCGAGACGCCGTTCAATCTCCGCACTGAGCGGCGCATGGATATGAATGACAAAAAGTAGTCCTGTTGTAATGTGAAGTTAGTCATGATTTCAGAGGCAAATCCTTTTGTGAGGCTAAACGGCGCAGCCACAATACCCTCGAAACTAGCCAGAACTACTTTCCTGAATCACTTTTCCCCTGAAAATCTCTGAGCAGGTGTGTGTGTGAAATGGGTCATTGTTTGGGCTAAGGAATGCATACAACTTCATGTCTAAAAAAGTGAACTATTACTTTAAGCTTTGCTTCTATGTCGTCCGTTGTTGTTTTGCATCGCGTACAGATCACCTCACACTAATTTTTTAGCGTTGCTTTGGCAAGCCCCATACACAAACACAAAATGCAAAACACTGCTGTCATCTGAAGGGGAAAGAATTGCATGTAGGTTATTATGTAAAGTGTTTATAGCATGTATACGGGCACCACCGGTCCCTCCGACCACCACTGGGTTAGGTGTCTTGCCCAAGGACACGACAGTAACAGACAGAGCAGGGCTCAAACCTGCAACCTTTCATCTACAGGGTAGACACGTAACTCCTCTACCACATCCACATGAATGGGTTTGCCTGCAATATAAAATAAAACTATTTTACTTATTCAGGAAATGTTCAAATCAAAACATCGTTGATTTTACGACCAAAAACACAATTTTAAATTCAATCAGTGCAGAAATTGTATGTGAATCTGGCATTAATCAGTGTTCATCTCTGTACCTGAGTGGAATTGCTAAAACTCCAGCCCAACACACAAAATCACTACTTTGTTTATTCAGACATGCAAAACACTGAAGGCTTTAAACAGAGGAGTGGTTATTTTTCAGGCAGACAAAGGAATGTTAAAACACCAGTGAACTGTTTAGGCTTACAGGGATTAAAACGTGCATTTAGCCTAACAAGCCATCCTACTTATGGAAGTCTATAGACTGGCCACGACACATAGTCAGAGCTCAGACGTGGGGAAGAAGCTACGGTTTTCTTTCAAACTGTCTCTGTATGCAAATGGACAGCGCTAGGACCAGTCAGAGCAACAAACAACACGACGTACTCACCACTGCAGCTCTGGCCCTAAGCCCGCCCAACTTCTCTCTAAAAATATTGAGCGCTGTGTTTGGTCAGACCTGAAATTGTTCAGGCCAGTGGTAGACCGAATATCCATCCATCCATCCATCCATTATTCTCCACTTATCTGGAGTCGGGTCGTGGGGGCAGCAGCCTAAGCAGAGAGGCCCAGACTTCCCTCTCCCCAGTCACTTGGGCCAGCTCCTCTGGGGGAATCCCAAGGTGTTCCCTGGCCAGACGAGAGACATAAGTTACGTTTACATGGGCACAAGTAATCGGATTGAACGCCCTATCGGATCAAAAATTTGTCGTGTAAACATGTCAATCAGAATATTCTGATCCGATTCGGCCTGATCCAAATGAAATTTCATTCCGATTGAGAGAGGTGGTTTTGTCCGATCGTCAATCCGATTGGCGTCCATGTACACAGCCATTCGGATCGTTGGGGTAAAATAATGCCCACTGCACATGTGTGCAACTGCAGCGTGACCTCTTTCTGCCTCTGCGCATGCTCGGGACAGATCGAAAACATGGCGGGCGGTAAACAGAAGTGATCATGTTGCCGACGCTATTTTTTACTGGAAACACTACGGGAGCTCAATATTACTGAACGTCTCGATGGCCGAACGGTTAAAAATGCCGAGTTATACACTCAAGTACATCTAAAGATGCAGGAAGCAGGAATTCACCAAAGCTAGAGAATAAGAAAATAAAATGCAAGGGAAAAGACGTGCGGACAAGTCTGCGCATGCTCAACCTATGGTGCGTGCATCGCGGCGTTATTGGAACATTCCAGTTAGTGTCCATGTAAACAGAGATTCGGGATTTCCGATCAACCAAGATTTGAATCGGATTGGGGAAATTTGGCGCATGAAAACGCTACTGTCCCTCCAGCCTGTCCTGGGTCTTCCTTTGGGTCTCCTCCTGGTTGGACGTGCCCAGAAAACCTAACCAGGAAGGCGTCCAGGAGGCATCCTAACCAGATGCCAGAGCCACCTCAACTGGCTCCTCGATGTGGAGGAGCAGCGGGTCTACTCCGAGCCCCTCCCAGATGACCGAGCTTCTCACCCTATCTCTAAGGCACCCTGCGGAGAAAACTCATTTCAGCCGCTTGTATCCGCGATCTCATTCTTTCGGTCACTACCCAAAGCTCGTGACCATAGGTGAGGGTAGGAACGTAGATCGACCGGTAAATCGAGAGCTTCGCCTTCCAGCTCAGCTCTCTCTTCACCACAACAGACCAGTACAACGCCCCCATCACTGAAGACGTAGCACCAATCCTCCTATCGATCTTCCAATCTACTGCTGTGGTTTGTCTAGATTTCTAGGCTAGTGTTTCTGCTCATTTTCTGTAAAACAGTCAAACAAGGAAAGTAGTTCCAATCAAAATGTGTTAATGTATTTCCACATAAAATACTCTTAAAATTTAGAGTAAAACCATCTTTAAGTTGTCCAAATGCAGCTTTAAGGCTTTTGGAGGAAACTGGAGGAAACAAAAGCCAATCAAATCAGTAACTCTGCTTCATATAATCTCTGACACAACCAAATCAATTAAATACTTTTACGATCATTCTCAGGAGCCTGACTCTTATCAGTGCCGCCTTTAGAGTTATAGATTCTGGAACTGATAATAAAATAAATAAAACATAAAGATAAAATCTTAACAGTCTAAAAAATGCTAAAAAAAAAAAATCAAAGATAATTTGTCATTCTAGATGTCTTATTGTTTGTTCTTAACTGACTTTGGGCTGGGATTTTATTCCAGCATTTATGGGAAACAAACATTACTTGTTTAGGAGAAGCTGTCACTTCAGCAGGTTGCTGTTAGGCCAAACACCGTTGAGGTTGTTGTTGTCCGTGTTAGAGGGCTCCACGCTGAAAAGATCAAACCTAGCCGAGACTCTCTGAGCCTGCTTCTGTTCTCGGAGTTATTTTCTCCTAATGACACCATTATGAAAAAGGCTTCTGGGAAGAATTTATCAAAGCGCCTTTGATGGTCCTGGAGACATACTTGGTGTAATAAAAATGTGTTATTTTCTTTTGTCTACAGATCTTACTACCTAACAAACAATCCCACAGCAGCAGCTTCTCTAATTTAGGTTTACTTTTTAAACTCACAAACAAAATCAACCTTTATGGGGTTAATATAAAGATGCAACATAGAAATGCATCTTTAATTGTAACAAACTTCTAGTATTGTCCAAGAGGTTCTTGTTTGTGATTGTTGCTTTTGATTGCGTGATGAGCCACTATAGAGCATTTAAATTTCTTTAGACTTCAACTTCCATGTTTTATTTCTACATGTGGATCTGTAGAATTAAGAATTCCCTTTAAAGCAGCATTCCGCAACTTTGCAGTTATATGGTCTCTGTCGCCCTCTAGAGGCTTGCTGCATAACGTAACTGTCGTAACATTAAATCTCTCTGGGGCATTAGAGGCATGTTTACATTCCTAATATCAGGCAAAACAACAAAAACAAACTTTTCCACCTCCACACATTGAATAAATAGTTTTATCAGGACTGTATAACAACTTTATGCCCGACCAAACACAATAACCCTGGTGAAATCATTTATTACTTACCTATCCATTAGCAGCACGGCTAGGTCAGAGTCCGTAGTTCATGCTGTTCTTTCTAAAAGAGCTCTCCAGCGAGGAAAAGACGGCCCAATAATAACTCTGGTCTTTGCTCTTGCTCTATCACGTTCTCCTTTTCTTTTCCTAGATTCCTCTGATAAGAGATTTCTAGCTTTCTTTGGTGAATCTGCCACTGCTACAGCGAGTCTACGTTATACAATTATGGCAAGCCAAAGGGATAAAAAAATGCGCGTTCTAAACTCGCATTATGTCCGGCAAAACGCTCATTCAAGATGCGCGTTTTGGCGGACATAATGCTCGCTTTTAGAACACGTGAGTTTTTGCCCCCTTTGGCGTCAAAACACGTGTTCAAGACGCGCATTTTAGCGGACATAACGTGCGTTTAGAACGCGCGCTTTTTTTTATCCCTTTGGCTTGCTATATACTGCCGTAAAACAACACCCAGTCAGTACTTCCGGCGCTCAAAAACTGTTAAGCGCAGTAAACAGACGTGGGACCCCCCAACACTATCACAGGTATGAAAATGAACATAATAGATGATAGTATGATGCAAAAACTTTACAAAAAAGCATAATTTTAAGGTGTAAAAGTTGCAGAATGTTGCTTTAAAACAACCCGTCTGACAGCATGAGCTAGGAGAAAAGATCTCAAAAAGCAACACATCACGGCCTGTTCTAAAAAAATTCTACATCAAAAGAACACAAAACAACATTTAAAGCTCTGCAGGCCTGACTTGGTTGATGCCAAGGTCAGAGGTCATGATTCAACAAGAAGAAAGAGACCAGGGCAAAAATGGCACCACTAAGAGTTTCTATAGCAAACACTTGGCTGACCAAAGACAACACAACAACGCGTCTCACATTCACCCAAAAACATCTTGATGACCCCAAAGACTTCTGGGGAAAAGTGGAACTTTCTGGAAGGTGTGTGTCCCGATCCATCTGAACTAAAACTAACACCAACAACATCATAGCAACAGTCAGGCATGGTGGTGGTAGTGTGATGGTCTGGGGCTGCTCTGCTGCTTCAGGACCTGGACTTCCTGCTGAAACTGATGGAACCATGAATCCTGCTCTCTAGCAGAACATCCTGAAGGAGAATGTCTGACCTTTGACCTTAAACAAGCTGTTCCTGCCGGAAAACCCTCCAATGTGGCTGCAAAGAAGAAGCAGCGATGATGTTGCAATATTTTAGTTGCTGACTGGAAACCCTATTTAAAAATAAATGTACAGATTAGATTCCTGTGTCCCTTTAGCCTGCCTTAGTTAAAGTGGATGAAGCACTTGGGACTCCATTTGGTCAGCTGACAGTTTTCATGCACACTTTCTCCCATCAAACTTTAGACTTGAACCACAGCATTGTTTTATTTTCATTCCCATCATGACGCTTGATAATCCCCTCGTATTGCATTTGTGGTCTGCACATCATTTCAAGCTGTGTACCAGCTTGAACGTGACATCAGATGCCCTGTTGAGATCCTGCAGTGAGGGCAGCCTACATGGATCATTATCACCCTGAGAGGTCATTGCCAGTGACATCTCCACTTTTTCCTCGATTAGATAAATGTGACCAGGTGAAAATGTGTGAGTCTGTCTGAGAGTGAACTTGATTGGCACCAGTCCCTAATGAAAGTAAGTGAGGATAGGTGTGTGTGAAATAGAGGGCAAGCAGCTGCAGAGACAAGAGGTACAGGGCCGAGGAGCTAAGGCTACTGAGGTTGCACCTGGGCAGATGGATGACACCTGGGCAGGAGTCTGTGTGTCACAAGACAACAGGGGCAGCTGGGACACAACACCCAAGTGGTAGCTGGGTGCATTCAAGGACACCAGTCAAAGGATTGCAATGGTAAAAAAGCCATTACATAGCTGAAAGTATGAGGTGCATCCATAAAAACTGGTATTGTAGATATTTAGATTCTAAGATGGGTATCAAACCCCATAAATGTAGATCAGTTCAGACTTACTTTCACCTAGTTTAATGTTCAGTGTTTCTAATTTTCTACTCAGATGTTTTTATGGTTACTGAAGTGAAAGTTCTGGATTTTATAAGTTTCGAGGGTTTTTACTGACAATTACATTAGAGTTTGTGGTTTTCTTTGTCTATCTGCTTATTGGGGATCGACAAGTTCTTAATTTGATCAAAGTGAGATGTTGACGGTTCTTCTTTGATTTACTTTGTTCTGATTTTAGCCCTCTGGCTCAGTGCACCGTTAAGCTGGAGAAGACATTGTTCATCACCAAATTGTTGTTGGATGTTTAGAGGAGTTCCCCTGGGATGATGTTTTGGTACCGTTCTGTGTTTGTGGCTGTTCTGACACTATCTGTGAGCTTGTCCACTCCCTTGGTTAAAGAAGCACCCCCCCACACACACCTCAGGGTGCTGTACTGTTGGAGGACACAGGACAGATGGGAGCGCTCACCTTTCCTTCTCCAGATGATCCTTTTTCCAGAAGCTCCAAATAATCAGAGAGAGGATTCATCATCAAAAGAAGAAGTAGAAACTACTTTTTATATAACACCTTTCAAGATAAAAATCACAAGAACTAAAAATAAAAAAATTTGAGTGAGTCTTCAGCTGCTTTTTAAAGGAGACCACTGAGTCCACTGATCTCAGGCTCAGGGGGAGAGAGTTCCAGAGTCTGGGGGCCACAGCAGCAAATGATCTGTCACCTCTGGTCTTTAGCCTGGTGCGCTGCACAACCAGTAGGCTTTGACAACACCTATGCTCCATTTATACACATGAAACAAAGCAATGGTGGCATTTTGTACATGACCAAAAGGGAAGAACACAGAATTAGGGTGACCATAGTTCATGATAATAAAAGAAGAGGACACTTGGCTCTGTCTACAGATACATAAATGATTCTCAGTTTTCTCAAAGATGCCTTTAATACAGGTAAAGCCTCCTCTGTATCATTAGATCAGACACTATTATTCAGCTGTAGAACATAATAATATATTTTTATAGACTTCTCCAGAGGTAATCCAACATGCTTTTTGGGCCTAAAATAATCTTTTCAACAAGTCAATAGTACAAGAATGAAAATAAGAAAATAAAAATCTTGAATGAAACAGTTCTAGAAATGATGCTATTATTATTATAAATATTAACTATTTACTGATTTATCAACAGGATTGTTTCAGTAATGAATCTATCAGTCAAAGTTTTACATTTGACACATTTTAAGATTCACCATTGTGTTAACACTACAGGACTGTCAGAAAGGAACATTTAGACCTCCTGCCCTGCCCTACAGCACACAATGATAAAGATGCCCTAAACAGAGGCTGATCATTTGTCAGAGCTTTTTTTAATCATACAGAAGTGAACATAGCAGACATAATAATTGTTTAATTAGCAGGGTTTAGTTAATTAACAAGGTTACTGTGAATACAAAACATACTGGAGAACTATAGGTTGTTGGCTGACAGACAGCTGATCAGCTACATGGAAACAGACAACATGGTAAAAAAAGATTTCTGAAAGATGAGTTTTATTTATAGAACATTGGATTTAGGACTCACTTCATCCAATAATTAGATTTTCTGACTGACATGTAAACTGGGACAAAGACGCCGCCTCTGGCTAAGCTCTAAGTCCGATTTCTCTCCAAAGCTCAACTAAGATGTGCATGTAAACTACTGAGTTAGCAGCTAGCCTCTGCTAGCACCAGAATATTTACAAGCCTCAACACAGAAGCTCAGACTCCAACTAATTCACCTGGCTGCCAGGCTGCCCAGGTAGCTAATAAAGACGAACTTACCAGGATGTACGGGCGTCATCTCTCTGTTTTTCTTTTCTTTATTCTCTGCTCCAGATTCGCGTTGTCTCATCATCATCGGCCGCAGCAGCGCCGCGGGGTATCAAATAAAAACATTGCGGTGAAACCGAAACCAAAGCTTCGAGCTGTACCATTACCGTGCGGGGGGGTTTAATGTTTGTAAATTATAAGAATAGCTATTTTGCCAGAATTTTGACTGCTAGGCTACTCAATGGCTCTCTCTTGGCAACTAATTTATGTGTTTTCTGAGCAATATGCTACTGTAATAACTCAACTCTGTAATAATTTTTTGGGGCCCCCCAGGTACCGAGGCCCTACGCACTCTGCGTACCTTGTGTATGGACAGCGGCGGCCCTGGTTCCCAGCCATCCAGGTTTTAATAGAGTCTAAGCAGCTGTGCAACAGCCGGAGCTTTGATATCTCATGGGATTAGAAGAAGTACAGTTGAATGTCATCTGCGTAAAGATGGTAGGAGACTCCTTTAAAAGAAGGAGCAGATAAAGGAGGAACAGTAGATGCTCCAGCACAGAACCTTGTGGGACACCATGGGCGAGGGAGGTGGATCAAAAGTCTTTCCTCCAGTCCTCAGCAGTCCAGTTTCTGGACCTGTTTGTTGTATGACAGAGGGTTTTTTTTCCTGGAAAGGAGGGGCTTCTTTTCTTCCCTCCTCAACACCAGGCCATCCTCTGAAAGTCTTCTCCTCATTTCTCTGCAGAGTCACTCTCACCTATGCACAGATATTTCTGATCAAGCTCTGCTCTGGTGGAGTCCCGAGCTGAGTCCTGGTGCTACTGAACGTTCTTGGGTGCCTGAAGCCTTCTTCACAAATACAATGGAAATGTTTTTGGCTCATTTGTGTTATGTTCTGTTATGTTCTGATATTTTCATGGCAAAAGACTTTTGCAGTTAAACCTAATTTATCTACTCTCTCTTCAGGACTGTATGAAAACGTGTCACTCATTAAAATCTTTGGCCACAGCTGAATTACAGCTTTTACATGTCCATTATGGTCTTACTCATCAATCAATCAAATTTTATTTGTATAGCGCCTTCCACTGCCTTTACAGAAGCCCAAGGCGCTGAACAAAACATTAAAACAACAAGAGCAAAAAGACAGTAGGACAGATTAAAACTGCATAAAAAGTGACTAAAATAACAAAACAGATACGATAAAATAGAAAATAAAACAGTAAAATTATAAAAATCCATATTACATAAAAGCCAAACGATAAAAGTGAGTCTTCAAATGACTCTTAAAGACCTGCAGTGATGGGGACTGTTTGACAACAAGTGGGAGCTCATTCCACAGTGTAGGAGCCAGGACAGAAAAGACCCTATCACCTCTTGTTCTCAGCCTTGTTCGTGGGACGACAAGCAATTCCTGGTCAGCTGAGCGAAGAGAGCGCACAGGGGCATGCATCTGAAGCAACCCAGCCAGATATGGTGGAGCACCACCATGAAGGGACCGGTAGACAAACAACAAAACCTTAAACTTAGCCCGGCAATCCACAGGGAGCCAGTGTAGGGAAGCCAGGACAGGAGTAATGTGTGTGTTTTTTTTCGAGCCAGTCAGAAATCTAGCTGCCGAGTTCTGAACCAACTGCAACCGCTTCAGTGCTGCCTGACTCAGCCCGACATACAGTGAATTGCAGTAATCAAGCCGCGATAAAACAAATGCATGCAGAACAGACTCAAGATGCGCCCTAGACAACATAGGCTTGATTTTTGCCAGACGGCGCAAATGAAAAAAACAGGTTCTTACTACCTGGTTTATATGGGTTTCAAATTTAAGATTGCAGTCAATTACAACTCCGAGACTTCTGACAGAAGATTTCAAGTAGGGTGTCAATGCATCCAAATCGGGGGCAGAGCTTACACAGCCCTTGCTAGAAGGGAGGAATGTAAGAAGCTCGGTCTTGCTCTCATTAACATGGAGAAAGTTTGCTGCTAGCCACAACTTCACCTCATCCAGACAAACCTGGAGATTCTTAATAGAACCACCCATCTCAGGAGTCAGGGGAAAATAAATCTGGCAGTCATCTGCATATAAATGAAATTTAATGCCATGATTGCGCAGGATTACGCCCAGTGGTAGCAAGTAAAGGGCGAAGAGTAGTGGCCCCAGGACTGAACCCTGAGGTACCCCCCAGCGCTGGTCCTCCCAGGGGGACACAGAATTGGCCACCATCACACAAAACCTCCTTCCCTGGAGGTATGACTTTAGCCATTCAAGAGCTGACCCCGTAATCCCTACCCAGCGTTCCAGTCGATCCAGTAGAATGTTATGGTCGACTGTGTCAAAAGCGGCCGTCAAGTCCAGTAACAGCAGCACCACAGCAGTACCCCGATCCAAAGACATATAAATGTCATTCATCACCATCAATAGTGCAGACTCAGTGCTATGTCCAGCCCTAAATCCAGACTGAAATGTCTCAAACATGTTAAAATCATCTAAAAATGAGACCAGCTGTTGGTAAACAACCTTCTCCAATAATTTAGAGATAAAAGGCAGTTTGGAGATAGGCCTGTAATTTGCCAGGATAGACGTGTCAGAGCCTGACTTCTTCAGTATTGGCTGGACCACTGCTGCTTTTAGAGATGATGGAACTTGACATGAGGACAGGCTACTATTTATAATGGTTAATATAAATGGGCCCAATGAGGAAAATGCCTCTTTCCAGAGACGGGGGGGCAAAACATCAAAAGGAGAGCCAGTCGGCTTTTGTTGAGAGACAAGCCTACCCAGCTCAACAAGAGATAACTGGTTAAAAGAGGCCAGTGCAGCAGAAGGTGTGGTCATTAATGCAGAATCAGGATACGAGCCTGACATTGATGATCTGATGATTGATATCTTGTCAACAAAGAACTTGTGAAACTCATTACAATCACCAGCAACAGTAGGGGTTAGACGAGGCTCTTGATATTCTAACACAGAGTTTAAAGTGCTGAAAAGAAACTTTGGATTATGTGAGTTTGTTGAAATAACATCCGCAAAATAAACTACCCTAGCTTTCTTCACAGCCTCCTGATATTCCATCAGGGATGTTTGAAAAATAATACGGGAAATCTGCAGGCCATCCCTTTTCCACCGTCTTTCTGCAACCCTACATTCCCGCTTGCATGCTCAAGTGGCCTCACAGAGCCAAGGCTCCCTCCTTTCTCTAGGTTTCCTGACCTTAGGTGGGGCAACTATATCTAAAATGTTCCTGCAGACGGAATCAAAATGATGAGCAAAGTCTTCAGCATTGTGAGAGACTGAGTTCAACCTCTCTTTCTCTAAAGTTAAATGCTCAACAAACTCAGTAACCCTTTCTGCATTTAAAACACGGCAACTTCTGGATGGAACATCTGTCACAGCAGGAGGGCAAGGCAAAATAAAATCACACAAAACAGGTGAGTGGTCTGAAAATGTTGGAGGAACAATCTCAACATTGACAGCAGGGAGACCAGTTGAAAAAACCAGATCTAAAATGTGCCCTTTAATATGGGTTGGACTCATGACCAATTGTGTTAGGTTAAAAGAACTCAGCAGATTCAGAAAGTCTCTAGCCAGTGGATTATCAGGACAACACACGTGTACATTAAAATCACCAACAAATAGGACATGATCATATTTCAACGAGCTGTCCACTAGTAAATCTGAGAACTCCTTCAAAAAGGCAGAGTCACACTTTGGTGGGCGATAAACCACCCCCACGAGTAATCGAGGAGAAGAGCCAAGTTCAAACAGGCACAGTTCAAATGAGGCCGGTCCCACTGAGGGAGTGATCAGTCTGCATTTAAAAGAAGATTTATAAACAACAACTAGGCCACCACCACGTCCTGATGGTCTTGGAACATTAAAACAGTCACATCCTATAGGAACTAGTTCCACCAGTGCACTGGAGTCACCTGAAGGAATCCAGCTCTCACAAATGCACATAAAACTCAGTCCATGATGGGTAAAAAAGTCATTCAAATAAAAAGTCTTATTCAGTACAGACCTTGCATTCACCAGGCCAAACCGGGTAATAAGTGGGGCAGCATTTCGAGCGACACACGCAGGTTCTGTAGAGTCTCCAGTAGGCTTTGACACAGTTTAACGGACGTAGGTTCTCCCAGTTAACTCCTCTGCGACAAAACTTCAGTGCTGAGGACGCGCGCCCCTGAATCGACTCTCCATCAAGGCCGCACAGTGGCACCAAACAGGAAACCGGTGGGTCCAAACAACGCCATGAAGCGGCAACGGAACAGCCAGATTCAAGACGTGCAGCCAACTCCTTCCGGGATCGAGGCAAACAGGCCCTCAGCCTCACACGAGAACCTGCACGCTTCCCCCTACGCCTGCGTCGCTTCCTCTTCAAGCCAGATCGGTCCGAGATGCGACGCAGCCCAGTTGGCAGCAGAGAACGGAGGGGAAACAGATACTGGTACTCTCCCCAGTTCTCCAAGGTCGTTTCTCCAACCTGGTCAGCAGAGTAACAAAGCTCCAACAGTCTCTCGCGGTCATAAGTCACCAACGAATCCGCAGTTGTCACAAGAAAGGTCAAAGTTACTGTAAGAAAAAATAAAAAAGTTACAGACAGACAGCGCAGACAGCTAGCCAAACACACCGGCGCCATCTTTCATACCATCTACGATTGGTATGACGATCATCGTCCTTCATGGTCTCTTTAGACCTGATAAATTATAATAGAATGACTGAAATCTTTTTTTAATGTCCTCATCTCAGCTCAACTGGTTTTGTTCCTGTCCTTTTGCAGACCCATGAATGATCTCTACCTTCTTCATGTTTCCTGCATGCCACTGATACATTTTTCACTGCCTCTTTTTCTTCACACTGATTATAATTGCTAGTAGTACGTACATTCATAACAGCGTTGTTGTTCAGGCGGATGTGACAAATCCCTCTTCGGCTCATAATTACTTCGTCTCACCTGCTAGACCTTCAGCTCTTTTTTATTCCTACTTTATTTAGAATTTTTATTCTTTTTCAAGCTTTGCCTTTTTCTTTCAGTTTTGGCCATTTTACTTCAAATCTAGCTTCTGCTGTTAACTGCCTCCTTTGCTTGTGTTTCTGCTTTTTGGGTCTCATTCATACCATTTAGCTCACTCCATTTATTCAGCTTTATTGAGTTGTTTATCAGGTTTGGGTGTCTGATCTAAAAGAAGCTCATAATAGCAGCATTTTATGATCATAAATAGGTGCCATTCTGTATTTCTGTCCACTTTTTAAATCTGGTTGAAAAATTTGATTTTCTCTTTTGAATAGAAAAAAAATGTATTTAATTTCTAGTTCCTGAAAACTTTTTTTCTTCTGCTGTCCATTATTCTCCACATTCATTCAGGGTTTTTGTTTGAGTTTCATTCTCCCTGATCTCCTTCTGAAATGATGTATCACAACCAGCCAAATGCAAATGAATCCGTGATGAATGACAGGAGAGTGAATGGATCTGCTGTGGGGGTTTTATCTCCTACTGCCTTGCTGTCGGATGTGTGTCCATGCCTGGTGCTGGGAAGAAAAACGCTAAGTAAAGGCAAACGGAGGAAGACCTCCCTCTGAGAGCGGCCATGGTGGCCATGTTTGATTCACTAATCAATGAACATCCGCCAGACAGCTAAAGAAACTTCAATTGTTCTCTCCCTCATCCCCCCCCCCCCCCCCCCCCCCCCCCCCCCCATCTCTCTATCTCTCTCGTTCTCTCACACACACACACACACCCATAAATATACACACCAGCACATGCGACCCGTCTTTTACCCACTCAGCGACACACTCACTCACACACTGGACAGTTCAATTACAGGGCGGCTTTGCTTTGTGAGCTTCCACGATTGATGCTATATTGTCTCTGGCTGGTGCACACACACGCTGCAGATGTCTGTAGAGATATACGGCTGCAGACACTATCCTTATCTGTTGTGATACCCTTTCAAATGATGGGTGGCTATTATTATCTTTTATTGTTATTAGGACTGATTTCATTCATTATGTGGTTCATATTTTCTAAATTCTAGTAAAACTCATTCTGACAAGAATATGCACACACACACACACACACACACACACACACACACACACCTACACACACACACACACTGTTAAAAATAGCCATAACTCAGTTAACACAAAGCCTTTGAGTTAATTTCTAGCAGCTGGAGGTCATTCACACACACTAACAGATCATGCAGATGATCACACAAAAGCATAATGGGAAAAGGTGTTCCAATGAGAAGTCTGAGCATGGTGCAGCACCTGTGACTTTTTACAGGTATCCGTCTTTCTGTCCATGTTTCCTGTTGTGTTCCCGTAACAAACAAATCTACTCATAAGAAATGAAAGATGGGCCATTTTGAAAGACTTCTCCACAGCTGAACATCAACATCGTGGGTAAAATGTTTCCTGGAGATTGCTCTGCAGCGTGATAGCATTAGCAAACTGAAAGATGAGACTCAGACTGAGAGCTGGTGGCGGCTCGTTTCCAGACGAAGCCGTAAGACCGATAGGTCTCATAAAACAAAGTGTGCAAGCGTTTTCCTATTTACTTTATGAGAAACCTGGGAACGCATAACTGTTTCGTTCGTCAATAAGACATTTAAAAAGCTATTTCTCTTTTCTCCTCTCATCTATTTTTATATATTCTATATCATAAAACTTAATGAGTTGTGTAACATTACACACACGTGCACACGCTGATTTTTCACTCCCATCTGTACCTTAAAGTTCATGCTGAAGCTCTCGTAGTTGTCCCAGTTGGAAGTTTCTGTGGCAGCTCTGCTACTTGCATCACAGTGGTCTTTGGAATGGATCTTTGTCTCAGCCTTCACTTAGGACCAGTCGGTCAGGAGAGACCGCAGGTCCTGGAATCAGTAGCACGGGAAAAGAGTGTCCAGATTCAGCCAAAAGCCTCGTTCACACCCAATGCAGAGCACATGTGGTGTGAGCTCCGTACGGCTTCCGCATAGACCATAAATCGAGCATTCTCACTGGCTGCAGTACGGTGTGGATCTGGGTGTGAAGCTCCGAACAGTTTCTCCATGGAGTCTATTTTTTGTGGATTGTCACAAAGTTAAAGAAATGACATGCGCCAGACAGGAAGTGAGACGTGTTTCAGCGAGGTGCATCCAGTTTATTTACTCGGGACAAAGGGTGCAGGACAAACAGGTCTGCTTTAGCAGCCCTGCTGGTTTAAATTCAGAGGCTCTGTTGGTGACTTAGCGTTATGCTCATATCAGCCTTGGTGTACAGCAATATTTTCTTACAGAGTGTCTTGTTTTGTCACATCTTATTTTTTCAGCGCTAACTCAGCCAGTTGAAGCCATACTAACTGCAACTGACAAGGCAATAAGCACTCGGATTTAACAAGAATTATCCTGACATTTTAGTATTTTGAGATCTCCCAGTACACTTCTCAATGGCATCTGCTTGGAGAAAAGGCTTTGAGATCTCTCAGGACAGATAAGCTAAAGGCTAGTCTGAGTGCAGTCAAGACTAAAGTGTATGGATGCCATCCTAAAGGCCAATGTTTTGAATACATGCGCAGTGGTCTCTGGTATAAATGAATGCCTTGTGTGTGGATCTCTATGGAAAAAAAAGCTGTGGCGCTCCTGTTTCAGGAAGTAGAAGTTAGATGGAGGAGAAAGGAGCAGTAGATGACAGGATTTGGAATCTTATGTCCTGATATTCAGACATCTCTCCTCTGATTGGATAACAGCAACACAACTCTACCACTGACTCTGCTCTGCAACGTTAATTT
The DNA here is from genome assembly GCA_006937985.1 of Aphyosemion australe. Classification (NCBI taxonomy): domain Eukaryota; kingdom Metazoa; phylum Chordata; class Actinopteri; order Cyprinodontiformes; family Nothobranchiidae; genus Aphyosemion; species Aphyosemion australe. The sequence goes on from SSNS01000085.1 coordinate 883,935, forward strand.
TTTATCTCCACAAATAACACAAGCCTGAAGGAGCTCTTCCGTACTGTGGAGTTGCTAATGCTAACGGTTAGCTTCTACTAGCTGCTCTGCTCTCTCCCAGACGCTAAATTAAAAACAGCCTTCCCCATCACGAGTCAAGATGGGTGAGTCCTTGATTGCTAATATACAGTGAGACATAGAGCTGTGTAGCTTTTTCTGACCTGAGTTTTCCCGTCTATTTTATACCAGCATGTAATGCACGAAATAGGGGTAGAAGACCATTTTCACGTTCAGCCTATCGATCTTAATTCAAAAATAACAAGTAAAAAACTGTTTCTCAGTGAATATGCTCTTTAAAACATCTCCAATCTCCCATATTTGTTAGAAGTTCATGCAAATTTTATTTCATAAACTTTTATATTTTGTATTTCAATTTTACAATACTTTTGAAATGCTATGGAAGCCCATTCCTGCCACTGTGATTAAAAACAAGATCTGTGTCTCATCATTATGAGATAATATCTCATAATTGTGACTTAGATATCTCATAATGGTGGGAACGGGTGGCTGTAGTGATTATACATAGAAATCCACTTCAGTATTCCAAAGGGCTAAATGAAAACAGACACCACTTTTTGCATTCAGAAAAAAGATTTTAGAGCAGGTTTTTTTTTACTGGGTACAAATAAAGTTCTAACACAGGAACAGAATCATCACTACAAGGAGGTCCTTCACAGTCTTTTATCTAAAATGGAAACACCAACAGACTGAGTCATCCAGCCTCGCGTGGAGATTATCAGGAGTGAGACACAGATGGACAGATTGGACACGGTATGCTGGTTGTTTTCTTAAACAGCTCCTGCAAGTCTAAAAGGGTGCAACATGTTGTGTTATAGATCAAATCAAATCAAACTTTATTTATGAAACGCTTTTCATACAGCGAGTGCAACTCATAGTGCTGTACAGGATTAAAAATAACCACACAGCAGTCAATTTACCACCCTCCCCGTGGATTCAAATCCAAGATCTCCCTCCCCTTACCTCCAATCCCACCCCATGCACACACACACGCACACACACACACACACACACGCACACACACACGCACGCACGCACGCACGCACGCACGCACGCACGCGCGCGCGCACGCACACACACACACACACACACACGCACGCACGCACGCACGCACGCACGCACACACACACACACACACACACACACACAAGCTACAATGAAAGAACAGCTGACTGAGTACAGATGAATCAGGCACCAGGAGGAGGCACAAGAAGCACCCAGGCAGCCACAGCCAACCGCTGCTGCCGGGGAAGTTGACCCCCACAGAGGACACACTAGTAGAACCTTAAAAAAATTAAGATAACAAGTTAAATTATTAATATAAGATCACATTAAGCATGAACATCAGATAAATAAAAGTATAAATAAAACACACTGATAAAAGATAAACAAGTAAAAACATACAAATTAATTGAAGATATAAAAATAATACAATGCTAATAGGTAATTCAGGTTAAAATGGGTTAAAATAATATATAAAATAAATGCCATTTAAGTAAAAGACTAAGTAATAAAACACTGTTAAAATATATGAAAGATGGCTAAAATAGATCAAATTCAGCTAAAGCTATACTAAAAAGGTGAGTCTTGAGCCTGGCCTTAAAAACATGAATATTCTCTGAAGCCCTGAGGTCCTCTGGCAGACCGTTCCAGAGGTGAGGGCCATAAAACTGGAAGGACGCCTCGCCTTGAGAGTGTGTCCTGACTTTTGGTATGATGAGGAGACGGCTGCCAGAGTGCAGGGACCGTGAAGGCTCGTATGGTAGAAGCACTTCTGAAAGATAGGAAGGCCAAAGACCATTAAGACATTTAAAAACCATTAAAAGAACCTTAAAATTGATCCTGAAACGGGAGCCAATGCAGCTTATTTAAGACAGGAGTAATGTGCTCCCGCCTCCTGGTCCTCGTCAGGACACATTCTGCTGAATTTTGGAGAAGTTGTAAACCTGAGGTACTTTTTATGGGAAGACCAGAAAGCAGGGCATTACAGTAATCAATTCTACTAGTAATAAAAGCATGCATCAGCGTCTCCGTATCGGCCCGAGAGAGAAAGGGGCGGACTCTGGCAATGTTCTTCAGGTGATAAAAACCTATTTTTGTAGCGTTCTTAATGTGGGGGATAAAAGTTAGCTCAGAGTCAAAAATCAATCCCAGGTTCTTCACTTGAGAAGACGGAGTAAAAGTTAGTGACTGTAGCTTTGGTAAAACTTTCTCTCTCTGGGCCTCAGGACCAATGACTAAAACTTGTCCCGGTTGAGCTGGAGGAAGTTTTCTGCCATCCAGAATTCAATGTCTGAAATGCAATTTAAAAAGTGCGTCCAATGGCTGTGCGTCATCAGGAGACACAGAGATGTACAACTGTGTATCATCTGCATAACTGTGAAACTTAGCTCTGTGTTGCCCGATGACGCTGCCAAGTGGGAGTATATAAAGGTTAAAAAGCACCGGGCCTAAAATCGAACCCTGGGGTAAATACTTTTAACAAAGTACCCTGAGATGGTTTTCCAACACAATGTTATTATGCAGAACTTTAATTATTTATAGCATCATTCATACCATCCATTAGCATATTTCAGCTTGTTTGACTGAATGTGATTCAGAATTTCTAATGCATCTATGTTTAGCCTAACCAGAGTTTCCTTTATTGTGTGATTTTTTATTTATTGTTTTTTGCACAAGGCCCTGAAGTGAAAGTTTTCTTCATTGTGTCGCTGTTTGATTCTGAAAGAGGTTTCCCTTTAGGGATTTATAAAGCCTTTAGGGAACAGAGTGAGACAGAATAAAGGGCAGCAAAGTAAATGTATGAAGGATCACAGTAAAAGACTGTTGATAGTGTCATTCCTTATCATTTATTTTCTCTGTCACAGTTTTATTAGGTTTATGGAAAAGGTTTAAACATTACTTCACAATAAAACATGCATTAAAGGCACCTCTTGGTACACGTGGTGAGGAAAGAAACGAAGAACCTAAACACCTGTTTCTCAATGAGATGTGACTGATGATCAAAAAGCTGCTTAAAACCTAAAATAAGAAGGGTTGAAAGTCCCATAAAATGCAAATAAATGAGGACAAAATTAATAAAACGTTTGCATGAATGCATCTCTTAAAAGTGTGTCCATAACAGATTCAGTGTGATTACAACAGGAAAGATTTTAATATTTTTCAGTCATCAACGCTAACAGCCTAGTGCTATTGGTCAAGGTGCTTATTTTTATAGAAAAAACAATATAGAAGGTTTTTTTGTTCCCAAAAAAGAAACTCAAAACTGAGAACGGTTTAAACCAAACTAATCTAACAGAAACATGGAAGGACCTGACCGACTAAACAGAAGGCAACAAATTGGCGAACAAAGAACCTTGTAAAAATACACAGGGGGGTGTGATTACAAACAAAACAATAGACCGATTTCAGACATGCTTTATTTTATCTGGGAGGATGTTGGATAACCAAACATCCACAGGTAGCTGCTGCAGGATTAATGCACTGTGTTATGCTGAGAGGTGTGGCGTGGGGAAGGACGGATCATCACAGCATCTTCTCACTCAACAAGTCAATTTATCGTCCTCCTTCCCAACTTCACGAAGAAAATATGGCCCCTGACCTCTTTAGCAGTCCACATTGGCCCAGTCCCAATGCTTGCACTGTGCCCTACGGTCTTCTGTGAAGTGCACTTGGGGAAAGTGCGCAGTAAGGTTTCGAGTGCGTAGTACACACGAGTCAGTTGAATTGGGACAAGGAGCATTGCATCATCGACTGCAACACATACCCGGATGCCGGTCGCTGTTTGTGCTACTTTTTTAAAAAAAAAACTTTATTAACAACTTTCAAACAAACCAAAATTTAAATTCATTGCTGTCCACATTAAATCTTAGTCTAAAGCAGTGTTTCCCAACCCTGGTCCTCAGGGCACACTGTCCTGCATATTTTCCATGTTGTCCTTTCAAAAATCTAAATCAGGTGTGCTGAAGCAGAGACATGGAAAACTTGCTGGACAGTGTGCCCTGAGGACCAGGGTTGGGAAACACTGGGCTAAAGCATTCAGAACATGAATAAATATCATTTATTGTCTTAAAATGAACTTCTTTCATTTGAAAATACATATTTTCAGAAAAGACACTTGAGCCATTGCTCTGCCTTCTTCTCAATATTCCCACGCAGCAAAGGATTGTGGGTAATACCCTTGCCCGAAGTCCACATCGATGCGGACTTGAGCAAAGTGCGGCTCAAGGGCCTAAAGAGGCGTAGTCAACTTCCGCACTTGAGAATCAGGACATCCTACACACTCACACCCCTGGCCGGGAACGCGCAATTGAAGGTTGGAAGTGTGAGTATTGGGATTATATATCTTTGTAAACCCCGCCTTCTCAATCAGCCAATTATCTTTACCTTTTTAAGTGGGAAGAAAAAGAGACAAAACTGTTTACTTCTTGTAAACAATGACATCAACAGTCTATTATTCATCAGTAACAATATCAAGCAACTGCATCAAAATCATATACATTATTTTAGTCTTTCTATTCTTTTAAACACTTGGTTTTCTTCTCATTAACACCCATTTAAACACCTGCTGCTGCCAGCTCACTTCCAATATTGCTGGGTTTCACATGACGTAGCGTCCCCGCCTCTTCCCTGCCTCTCCTATTGAAGTCCACGTAAACAAATGCAGATGCGGGTCAAGCAGGAGCTGCCTCTGCACAGATGCCTCTTTACTCTGTTGATTTGGCATTAAAATGCTCAAATTCTGTGTTGTCTATGGTTGTTACAATCGCTCTAATCGGGACAAATACCAGTGTTTTTTATTTGGGTCCTGAAAGTAGTGTGCCACAAAGAACATATTTAAAAAAAAAACGTACTGAAAGAAGACGGCTGAATTGTATCTTAATCTCTGGCTAAAAACATTAGGAGCTGAAACGGACAATGCTAAAGTTTGCAGCGATCATTTTCTAGCAGGTAAGTGTTTACTAAATGTTTTATAGCATTTTATTGAACACAGCCATAAAAACAGCAGGTAAACAGTTCGATACTGTTTTCATGTGTCCGTACGGCAAATAGCGTTCAGAGTGCTAATGTTGTTAGCAGTTAGCTTAGTGTTGTAATGTGGCGTTTATACCCTATAAAAACAAGGCCTAATAAGTTTTTTACAAGTAGATTCTAGCACATAAACATACTCGTTATCAATAACGATATCATTATTATCATGAGCTAAATAGCACAACTCACTACTTACCTGAGCAAAAACAAGACGACTGTCATTTAGAGCTTCTCATGATCACTAAATGGTTTACTCAACCTGAAATAAAATAGTTGTAGGCTTCCAGGCTTTTGAATGCTTTCATTTGGTTTGCTGTATAATATGAGCAGGGCTCCCAACTTTTGAAGTATTCCATGCGTGAGACTGGGGTGGGGGGGGCTCGTCTCACCTCCCTCCGCTGTTTGGGGGGGCTTTCCTCTGCCCATAACGGGGGGGGGGGGGTTCTGAAACCACGAGGTTAGTTGGACATTGGTTATTGGACAGACATTCACTCCTGGTTCACTACAGTCAGAGGAGGGTTTCATGTCGTGCGCTGCGCCACATAGAGACGGCGGTCAGCTGATGAAAGCGGTGGTCCGCTTAGGGACCGTCAACAATTTCTAGTCATTTGAGAATGCATACAAAAAAATCTAACGCTTTCAGCTTCATTGATTAAATTATTCAAAATCAATTCTCAGTTGTGTTACTTAACTAGACCAACGAGACACATCAGTTTGAAACATATTTCATACAATCTGATCTTTTTTATGAGTAATTTAATGCAAAATAGTTTGTTTTTCAATAGCTTCCAGATAAATTGATCAAAATACTTATGGTTGAAACCATCGACATATAAATCTAACCTGAGTTTTGCTGCTGCGGCGTCCCAAAGGTGTGTTTTTATTGGTCAACTGCAGACATAGACATGAATACGTAGATGGGCAGCTCCAATAGGCAGTGCCAGTCCACGGGTGTCTACGTATATATGTCTGTGATTGCTAAGAAGGTGTTGCGTTCAAGTGCAATATCAGTGTGGGAATTTTGATACTCGCACGCAACTGGGTTTTTTCTGTTGGTGGTTGGGGGATAAGGTCAGGTGGGCCACATGGTGAGGGCCCGCGGGCCGCCATTTGAGTAGCCCTGTCCTAAGTACTTCTCAACACACTACTAAATTATTACAATGAAAATCAAAGTAGCACCATAGCAGCTCACCTCAGTGTGTGTTTCCACTGGTTTCTGAAGGACACCAACCTAACAATGGGCAGCTGACACTGTCCCTGAATGCTGAAACCGTTGTGCTTCATTAAAAGTTTTTTCAAGTCTAATTGAGCTGAAACTGTTTTTTATTCAAACAACAAAAGTGGAAGACTTCTGTTGAAAAGACAAACATCACTGAGTCCATTCTTGACAATGAAAGTAGAATCTGCTGCAAATCAAATGGATCATGCTAAACCCACCTGCAGGTATGATTACATTGTGTTGATATGTGAAATGAATAAAAACAATAACTTAATAGATTCCGTTATGAAATTTGATTTAGAAAGTTTTTCTTGTCTTTGTATGACAACAGGACATGCTGCTGACACAACCAATACATAGGCTTGCTGCTTGTCCTAATATAATAATAATAGCTTACTGCTCATGTGTGTTCAACTGTACTTTATTACCTTTATTCTTTCTTCTAAGTGTTTAGGCTGCTGTAACAACTGTGGGATTAATAAAGTCTGATCTATTCTAACATAGACAGTAACAAAGATGAGTAAAACAACAACAAAAAAGAAAGAAACAATGGAATAAATAAATAAATAAAAGCACAACACCAAACACCGCTGGCATTTCAAAATAAAAGAAATGTGCATATAAACAGTGGATTTTTATTGTCAGCTATCTGTAAAGCAGAAATAAGCCTAACCCTAACACTAGAATGGACAGTCAGAACATTAAACCAAAGGGAAAGTGTCAACATAAATAGGAAGTTTGGTTTCTGACAGTAAAGTCAAAGAAGTAGAACTACTGTGTAAAATAATGAAACACATCAACTTTAATAAATCGTGAGAGAAAAACCGTAGGAGCGTTCCCTGATATCTGTGTGCTCCAGCTGCTGGATGAATCACAGAAGCAGTGAGAGGGGGTTAACATAAGAACAATTATAATGGAAAAGGAGGAAGTGGCCCATCAAGTAGCTAAGCATGGCTGCATTTACATCCATCTTACACAAAAGCTGCTTTCTCTCAGGACTTCATCCTTCCTCTGGTGTAGCAGGATGATTTTTATTTGAGTGAACATTCCCAGAGCCTTTAGAGACCATCTTTGGTTTTCTTATATTTATTTTGGGTCATTGAATAATGTTGCCTTCCCTTGTAATTATTTCTTTTCATTTTACCAGTCACACACTGTGGTTCCCCTTTGGTATCTGTTGCACAGGGGGCCGCGATTGGTGCGACACACTCCTTTAGCCACATGTGCAGCTCTCCCGTCTCTCAGTAGAGACGAGCAGCCTGCATGTTGGTGAGTCAAGCTCCCAGGTCTTCTGTCAGTTCGAATTGGTGCTTGTTTAAGTTGTGTTGTATGAAAATAAATAATATAACTTTGTAAGTCTGCAATTTAATGGAGTTGGGAGCATCTTTACTTTACAAGAATCGCATTTAAAACTGCTAGTCAGCTCAGCCGCCATGTTTATTTCTTGTCCTCTGCCTCGGGGAGCTGTAATGTTGCACTACTGGAGATACTGGTGTTACTGGTCTGTGCCTCCTGCTGCTGTTTTGAAAGTGTGTTTGAAGCCTTGCTGATATTAAAGTCGCCAACATCCAGAGAACTGCCTTGAGTTTTCTTCCTCAAGATTGATCACCCCACAAAACATGCTACATAGGCACCGTTTCATTTCAGCTCTAATGTTTTATTCTATGAGCAATATCACAATGTCACTGACATGTAGCCTGGCCTGCCAGATCCTCCCTCTGTCTGTTCTACACAGAAGAAGAGTCTGGAAACTCAGAGGCAGCGAGCACCCTGAGGGGCGGGACTAGGGATGGGTACCGGAATCGGTATTTTTTAAGGCACCGACCGAATTCCATAGAACCGACCAAGTACCGGTTCACGTGACGTGAAATGGTGCCTTGTTTCGGTACCTGATCTTCATAACGAGAACTTGCGATACAGCAATTTGCCAAGATAGACAGCAGCGCCGGTGTCATGTCGATATGTGTTCCCCCCTCGAGAAGTGTTTCACTGGCGCAAGAGCGTAATGTCATCAATCACTGCGGGCAGGGCCAGCTGTAAACAGAGCAAGCAGCATGGCAGAGAGGAAGACCTCTAAAGTTTGGGTCCAGTTCACTAAATGGGATGGGTAACTGGGTGACGAAGAAACCAGCAGCAACGATATAAGTGAGGCACCATCGTCTTAACCTGCTCCAGCAGGTAAATAAACTGTTCAACATAACGTTAGCTTGATATATTAGCTTCCGTTAGCTAATGGTGCTTTCGCTTTCTCCTTGGAACTTGGAAATTCCGACTAGGAGAAAGCGAATGCGCTCTAAAGTTTGGCTTCACTTCACTAAATGCGGTGGGTGATTGGGTGATGATGAAACCAGCGATAACGATCAAAGTGAGGCATCATCATCTTAATCTGCTCCAGCAGCAAAATAAAATGTTTAAAATTAACGTTAGTTTGATAGTTTAAACACTCAAAAGTATCAAAAATAGGTACCGTTAAGTACCTGTATCGATTTGTAGGTACCGGGAATTGGTACCGTATCGATTCAAATGTCAAAGGTACCCATCCCTAGGCGGGACTAGCCAGCTCAAAAATAACCAATCCGAAAAAAGGCAGAAATGACGACTTATTGTGCGACGCTGCAGTTTTTTTAGCTGTAGTCAAAGATGGTGTCAAAGGAGCACTGCTAGCAATCTCCGTCTCACCGTTCACGCCGAGCTGCACTGCAGTTAACCCCAGCTTTTTTTACTTGTTGCTCCATTAGCGCAAGTAAAGGTGACACCACAATGAAATGTGTTTTAGCTGGGTAAGCACCTTCCTCAGTAGAAATGAATGCTCTGGGGGCGAACGGAGACCCATCTAAGATGGCGGCCGGCCACTATGTCAGCGCCAAACCACGATGCGTCTACGTATTTATGTCTGTGGGTAGCACAGCGCAAACATCTTTCTTTAGAAGAAAGGCTTTTAGCGCTAATTCTTGTTGTGATTTTAAAGACATGTCCAAGTCATTTAGAACAGATGAAAGAGCTGCAGCGAGCTCTGCTTCAGACGCCATTTTTGTTGTTTTTGAGAAACTGAGCGTCGCGGTGTGTGACGTACGCTGCTCAGTGCTGATTGGCTCGGTGAGAACTCTCAGGGGGTGGGGTTATTTCAATGGTAGCGTTATCAGATCCATTTCTCCCCATAAGGACGCATTGGTATGGCTGGCCAGGCTAGCTGAAATTAGCCTCATAATGAGATTTGTTTGACTCAGACATCAAACTTCTGATTTCTGAGTCTCATTCAGCTCTGGCCTGCTGCTGCTGATTTAACTGATTCAAATTAAATTATTACATAAAATATTCTTATTCAAGAAGTAAAACGTTCCCATATTGAAAACAACTTTTATATTAGCTAGCCCATCATATGCATCTTCTGAAGTGAACTCATCAGTCTTGTGTGTCTGTTTTAATGCTAAAATCCCAATTTAAGCTAAAATTATACAATTTATGAATGAAGTGAATTGAAAATATATATTTGCAAGACAAACGACCAGGCGGCGAGAGTAATTATTCAGAAATCTTACTGCTGTTGGACACATGACACAACCAGACAGACTCAACTGAAAAAGTGACCAATGTGACAGTAAGCATGAGATCAACAGTGAGCATCATGAAAGCACTTTATATTAATTTCAGTGTTTGAATGCACTGTGACGGCTCTCCTCCCACATCTTTGTACATCATTTGAAAAGCGATGTAGCCATGAACTGTTTATAAGACCTACTCCAGATATATTACAGAGAAGAGAGGGAGTGGGTGTAGATCAGGCAGCTAGGAGCCACTTGTGAGGAATAAAATGTAAAAAGGCTAACTGCCTTAATATCAGGCTGTGAGCGTGTGGAAACTAAACATCTGCTTTTGGAAGAGAACAAATTCAACTCTTTCTGCTGCTGTTTTGAGACAAGTTGTCTCATTTCTATTGGAAATATGACTTATCTCCAGTATGTTCTACATGCAAAACCCACTAAAGAACAATCTGAGACAGATGTTTACACAGTTCAGATGTATTTTACTTTACTAAACTGTTGACAGCACCTGCAGCTCTGCTGGGTTACATCTGGCATTTGATGTCACCCAGATGTTCAGAACTAGCAAAGAGGCTAGTGTTCCTATTTGTCTGACCATCTCACCCAATACATCTCCTCACGTTCACTTAGGTCATCACAGCAAGAGTTGCTAGTGTGTAAAATTTAAAACCAGGGGCCTCATTTATCAACCGTACTTACGAACAGATCTGTGCGTATTTCGTGTGTGGGAACGATTTTACGCATTGTGTGGTATTTACCAATTTGTACTTGTGCGTGAAAACGTTCCTAAATATAAGAACAGCTCTGACCATGCGTAGGAACAGCATCTAGTGGCAGAACGAGGGAACAGCAATTCTGAAGGTCTCAGTGATCCACGCGTGATCCTCATCCACTAATTATTCCAAGTACAGTTGGGTGCAGCTTGTAGGACGGGGCGGAGAGTAGGCACATGGCACAACCACACCATATATGGAAATGATGCCATTTTTGTCCGGAACTGAAGGGGGTGCTATTTCCGGAAAACGTTTTTTTTGTTTTGTATTTAAACTTTATTGATAACGGCCATGAAACACAACTAATCTTTCGTAATTTATGGATTTTACTTCTTATCCACGTTGTTTTTCAACACAGGACTTTCTTAACATTATTAAACGAAACTTATTTAAGAAAAAATGTGTGTTTACAACCATCGTAGACTTTGTTCAACTTTTACCGAGCATTCGGAAAAACAGATAAAGGGTAATTCCAACTAATTTTTCAACCCCCTGACCCTTTTTGATTCGCTCTAATTTCAACACTACAATACTTAAACACATCAAACTTAGACTAAACTATTCTACACTGAAAGCAGTATCCTAAAAAACAGTTTGTGATTCATGAGACCTTTATTTGATTTGTGAAAGCCCAATATAGGCTAGTTTCAGTACCTTTTTTGCATTTGAATCACATTAGAACTGGTCCAGCTCAGAAACCATATGAAGCCCTAGTTTATTTGTACTGTACATATTTTTACACAATTGAAAATACACATAAAGATTATGGCAAGGACTAATTTCCATCTTCAGTCCCTCAGGGTGGTTGATGCCAGTCACACGTACATTTAAAAAAACATCATTATACAATGGTTCTAAAAAAAATACCATCATTAAAATTATATATAATTTTAATTATATATACATACATATATATATATATATATATATATATATATATATATATATATATATATATATATATATATATATATATATATATATATATATATATATATATATATATATATATGATGAGTGCCTGTGTGCTGTCCTTCAGACCAGCTCTTTCTAGCCATTGGTAGGATTTCAACCACTTCAGTTATCTGTTGGTGGTACATCCCATGTAGGGGTTTGTCCTCCCATGATGGTATTTCCAGCACCTCCTGTTCACCATTGTCTGAGACATTCACTGAGTACGTCATCTGTTGGGAACTTGTCCTTGAAGCACTTATGGATCTTGGCTGTTTCATCCTGGACAGTGGCTCTCATACTCATAGTCCTCAGCCTCCTGCCTTACGGCTGGTGTACAGTCTGGGTGCTGGACTTGGGGTGGAACCCTCCATGCATGGTTAGGAGTTTCCATGTCTTAACATCTGCGGTCAGTATTTCTTCCTTTGGCCAGCTTATTATTCCTGCAGGATATCTGATTACTGACAAGGCATAGCTGTTTCTTGCCTGAATCTTGTTCTTGCCACTGAGCTGACTTCTTACTCATATTTGGCTTTGGCTCATTTCCTTGTGGCCTCATCGAGGTTGCCATTTGCTTCTGGGATACAAAGGTACTTGTAGCTGTCCTCAATGTCTGCTATTGTTCCTTCTGGGAGTGAGACCCCTTCTGTGTGGACTACCTTCCCAACAAATAAAAAAAGCTGTTTAACATGACATTTATAATTGATGAATGGTTTGGAAAACCAAGACTGAGGCACAGTGGCCAGGTGGAGGAGAGATAAGAGAACAAGTGACTAAGGAAAGATGAACATATTATTCATGTAAAAAAAAATAAGAAAAGGTTCATCCTTCATAACTGAATGTCTTTTCTTGCAGGGTGAGAGGAGCTCCTTTTGCAGCTGAGGGCAGAAGTAGAGAAATTGCAATTCTCTGAACTACAACAAAAGCTGATTAATAAAAATGTTTGAAGTTTTACACTTTTTATTTTGTTTAACTAGAACCTGTTTTATTGTAGCAACCACTAACTCACCCATACATTAACACACAAGTCTAAACTTTAGTCCTGCTTAAGGCTTCTTTAATTCTGTCCTATGTCTGCATCTAGTGTAGAAATATTGACACAAATTAATTTGCCCTAATAGAATAATCTAGTCTCGTTTGAAGTGTTTAAATATTGTAGATTTTGAGCTGGACCAGTTCTAATGTGGTCAAGATTCCAAAAAACTACAGTTTATGCTTTCCAATAAACTCACAAATTAAGTAAAGGGATCATAAATCACAAACTGGGGTTTTAGGACACATGCTGTTAATGCAGAATAATCTAGTCTTGGTCTGAAACGTTTAAGTATTGTAGTTTTAAAATTAGAGCTGAGTAAAGAGCCTCAGGAAATAGAAAAATGATTTGGAATTGCCCTTTAGCTCTTTTCCGTGTCGGAAGCTAGAAATGAAACTAAGATGGTTGAAAAAATTAATTGTTTCTTAATAACATTTTTTTAACAATATTTGAAAAATATTGTGTTGAAAACAACGTGGAATAAAAGTAAAACGAATGAACAAAAAATAATTAAGTTGTAACTAGTTAGTGGTTGGTTTTAACAAAAACAAAACAAAACTCAGTTACCGCAGTTGACATAGGAAATAGCGCCCCCTTCAGTTCCGGAAAGCAATGGCACCTTTTCCATATATGGTATGGTTGTGCCCTGTGCCCACTCTCCGCTCCATCCTACAAGCTGCACCCAAGACCTTTTCAATTATTCTACCCAATAAATAATTATTTAGGTAGAAAAACAGCTGTGTCACATTATTGGTGCTAAAACACCCGTGACCCACGGGAGCCTAACATTGTAGAACGGCTGATTTCGTGTTATTTTGTAATCACAATTTTTTACTCTTCCCATTTTTATGATGTTTTAAATCATTTTGAATTTGTTTATTTATTATGTTTTAATTCAATTTAAATATTTTGTCCTTGTGAAGCGCCTCGTGATTTTGCTTGAGATGCGTTATAAAAGATCGTTTCTTATTCTTATTATTGGAGCATTTATCAGAGCAGAGTGCACTCCGGAGGGAACGGCTCTTCCGTGAGCACAGCGCACTGATCCGATTCCAGTCCATATTCTATTTTACAAATAAAAAAACCTCCAGAACCTCCTCAACTCCCCGATCATACACGCGTTGTCAAGTGTCCAGTGTTTCGATCTCGCTGTCAATAATCTTTCCTTTTTTTTCTGGGAAGAACCCAGGGAATCCCCTCCCGATCTGAGGATGTAGTGTGACCAAATATGGTTAATTGACGGCGTTTCTGTATGTAAATGACGGTACACTGGCACGAGCGCCTTAATGCGCACAGGTGGGATTTATCATCAGACGATTGCGGAGGAACATGCGTATGAGACGCCACCGCATGTTTCATAAATGAGACTTTTGACTGTTCGTATGAACATTCTAAATTTCATTCGTAGGAGGGAATAAAGGAACGCTTCTACGAACGTTTGATAAATGAGGGCTCAGAAGAGGCAGAGCCTTCTCAGTTTTGGCCTCTAAACTGTGGAGTGACCTTCTGCTGGAGGTCAGAGCAGCGCCTTCTGTTTTTTAAGAGTCAGAAGACCCATTTTTATTTCCATCTTTGTCGAAGGGTGTTACACCCTCTCCTGTCTAGGATCTCAGAAAGAAAGTAACACAGGATATCAAAATAAAAGCAACGAACACTCAAATTAGAAGAGACACTGCAATATAACAAAAACAAGCCTCCTGTATCTAAGTAACTGAAATTTAACCCGCAGGGAGAAAATTAACTTGACTATTTAACTAAACATAAAAGCTGGATAAACCCACAGCGGCAATTACTTAAAACGAAACAGAAAGCTCTGAACTAAAGCACTCTTCTTCTATAAAGCAGGACAATCTAAGGTAACTAAAATTAACACAAAAGCCCAAACAGAAACTAGTCACAAGTGGAAATGGGGTCAAACTCTAAAGAGGAACGAAGTCTAACGAAACTGCACAAAACTCAGTAAATTGTCTTAAGGACAACAGTAAACTAAACAGTCTCACTACTATAAGTTCTCTAATAGAACACAAGTTCTTCTAAGAAGAAATAAAAGCCACAAACAAGGGTACTACAGATGGGTCTGCACCCCTGATTTTTTTAAAGCTCTGCCTTTTAAAGGCTTGAGATGTCTAATTGCAAATTTCCCTCAGCTGGTGCTTCAGCAGCAGAGTGCCTCTCTCCATGGTGCTGAAAGTGGAGGCAGGAATGGCTTGTCTTCCCAGTCCCTTCCATGTTTTCTACCCTTTTCCCTTATTTTTGTGAAGCTTTATTATTGTCAGGTTCCTGTTTGTTTAGCCTTTATTTGTGTCCATGACCTTTGACCCCTGTGTTTCCTTAGCAGTTTAGAGTCATCTTTTCTCCTGTTCTTAGTTTTATTTGTCTGCTCTTGTTTTTGTGTTCACTCCCTTTGTTTCATTAGTAAAATCCTGTTCTTGGTGTTTAGTTTGATCATTTTCTTATCTTATCCTTATTTTCTCCCAGCCTTCCAGTTTTAGGAGTCTTTTGTTTCTCAGTGGGTTTTGTTTTTCTAGTTACATTTATCCTCCCCCTTCAGTTATTATTGGTGTCTTTAATTTTTTTTATCAGGTTCTTTCATTTCTTTTTGTTATCCTCCCAGTGTCTTAGTGTTACACCTCAGTTACACCTCTCAGTAATCAGTAATCATCTCACCTGTTTCCCTTGTCCCCCCTCACCACCTCAGTTTAATTTAAACCCAGCTCAGTCCCAGTTCCCCGTTGGTTCCTTGTGTTTGTTATGTCATGTATGCACCTCCTGCTCCTGCTCCCACCCTTAGTTTGGATAATACAGACTTTATCTTTTGACTTCACCTGGCTGACTCCTGGATCTCTACACCCTTCTGCATTAGGATCCTAACCTCAACACCAACCTGACAAGATCCACAAACACGTGAGGACTAGTTGGGCAAACTCCCATGCCCTGTCCAGCATCCTAGCATGGGTGAAGAGTTGCTCCACTGTTCCATCTCTTTTAATCATTTTTTATGGTTGTACTGAAACATCTTGTGCTAAAAAAATCCTTTCTTCTTCTTTGAAATGTGTTCCTCATCCAGGCAGGTGTGTCTACAGTCCTCTGCACCTAAAGTGGTAAATATCTCTCTTTCTAATCTCCAGACTCAGCCCTGTCCTCGGCTTTCTGTTATCCATGTTCAGTGTTGTACACACCCTAATACCAAACAGCACTGTGACTTCTTCATACCCTTTAAACAGGCAGGCCGACTCATTACAGGATTAAAGACACCTGTGATGGTAATTATAAGACTTGTCTTAGTTTAACATGTCACTAAGGGGAGGGGGTCATTGTTTTTATTCAGTCCAGTTTCATTTGTTGCCCTTTTGGATTGTTTTCAAATGATTCTGCTATAAATGATAAGCAATGTCTTTGTCTTTTGAATGGCGTTCATGTTTAAGTGTTTACTGTCCTTAATTCCCTGCCTCTGTTACTGTATGCTGCAGGTCACTAATGGAACACAGGGTGAGGGAGGAACGTGAGACATGGTGCTGTGCAAAAGCAGCGGTCTGAGGACAGATGCACTGCAGAGCAGGCTGTGGTGAGTGATTGGCAGGCAGGTCGGAGGCTCGGAGAAATTGGGAGCAGACTGTGGAGTGAACTTGGAAAGCTGGATTAGTTGTGGGCAAGCTGATAGCAGAATTCTGCTGGCGTTAGCTCAGCAGAATGAAGAGTGATGCTTAGCAGTGAAGCTGCTTTATGAAGAAGCAGCATCACGACCACCGAGTCACTGAGCCACACACCACGAGTAGAAAATTGACAGAACTCATGAACCATATCTACTACTAACTTTATTTTTTAAAATTTTGTTCTATGAAACCATATCCATGCACACAGACAGTTCCCACTCATTTGTCATCAGAACCCGACAACACCACAACCTGATTCTGAAGTTGTGTGCACAGCTGCTCTCTGTGCAGGTGGAGCATTTGCAAATTCTGTCCTGACTTCATGGTTGAACTTCTGTAAACATCTGTCTGCAAACTGTGTGGAATAGCTCTCCTCCTGTGCTCGCACCCTTCCTTGACTGAGGAAAAAATGTTTCAGAAAACTGGATTTTGGCAGGTTTTAGACAGCAGCGTAGGCTGGTAGAGACTGGGAGGAGAGCCACAGACACATGCATGAACAAATAGGAAGATGTGAAAGGGGAGAGAGGAAAGCAGGAGGTGGGAAAAGACAGAACCAAAAAAGCAAATAAGACTGATGCAAGGAAGCTTGGTGACATTAAAAATCCCTCTGAAATGTTTTTAAAAATCACTCAAGCGCTACTTAACCATACATCCTTATAGCCGTTGCTGCAAACACTTCACTTTAAACACCCAGCGTTGGCTGAGTAAATGAAGGCACCAGCTCACGCAGACACTGGGCAGGAACAGCAAAAGCCTGGTAATGAGTCTGGGTGTTCATTCACACCTTGCTCAGCGGCTGTGGGTGGACCACAGAGCACGCTGTAGGACTGTGATGGAAGCCATTCCTTCGGCTGCACATTGGATGAGATCACGTAGGTGCAATTAAAAAGAGGTACTTCATGGTATGCATAGAAAGGAGAGATTTTCCTTTGTTTTGTCTTTACAAGCTTAAATCAATGAAAACAACAAATTCTTCCAGGCTTATTTAAAGACAAAATTACATTTTTTTTCAACATTTCAATTTTGGGTGGAATACCCCGTATTTTCCACCCAAAATTGAAATTTTGCCTGTTGATATATTTGCCAGAAATAAAACTGCTTGCCTTGCACCTTTCAGCGAAGGCTTACAGCTGTGCTTTGTCATAAAGTAGTCCCAAGTCTAAAATGGCACCTGTCATTCCTTTATGCTACTAATTATTTTCACTTGCAGTCAGTCTGATTATTTAGGTCACCAAGCTGAATTGGGATCACTACCGAGTGAGTTTATAGACATTTTTACTCACTGGATCCATTCACTTACTGTGTTTTATGCTAAACTAAAGCAAAAGGAGTACAGTCGGATCAGGAGAATGACTGGGATGGTTAAAAATCGTTTTTTTCCCCCACTTATCTAACTCTAGCAAATATATCAACAGACAAAATTTCAATTTTGGGTGGAATATCCCTTTAAAAGCATCTAGTTTAATCAGAGTATTCTCACTGGCTGCATTGCGGTGCTGATCCGGATGAAGATCTCTATTTTTTTCTCGACGCCACATGCAGATAAAATGATCATTCATTCGTCATCCACCTGTCTGTGAGTTCTACCTCTGGGTAAACACAAAAGATAAACCATGAAGTAAACAAACATTTCTTCTTCATACAAATCCTGGTCAAATATGTGAGCAGACATATGTTCTATAAACAAACCTCAAAATGTATGTGCACACCCTAAGAACAAACAACAGGACAAATAAGTGAATCAAGCAACATGCATCAACATCAGAAGATCTAATGTCATTGTTTTCTGCATGTTGTTGTCTGTAGTGACATTTTATCTAACTGTAGTATGTATGGGGAGGTGGAACAACAACAAAATCAATTTGTTTGTGATGCATGAAGGCTCCCCCATTGTTATTTATGAAGCTCAAAGACAGGAACCAAACATGTCACTTTCACAAATGATGCTGGCTTTTCTGCAGGGCTGGATGCACATTGTAAAGTAGATATGACCTGCAGGAAGTACTGCAGCAGCAGATTTGTCTTGTAAAGGTTTGCTAATCTGACAAGTCAAAACATCACTGAGAATGAACATGCCGTTAATTAGACCAACAGGGTTTTATTAAATGTGTTCATTAGAATAATGAAGATACAGTGAACACATGCCAAATGGATTCATTCAACATTAGAAGACTACCATATAAGAAGTGCTGCAAAAGATGAAGAAAAGTGGGGTACAGCTAGGGCTGGGCAATGTATCGATATTTTAAAAATATCGACATAATATTTTTAAAATATCGATATAATTTCAAACAAGAAACAAAATTACTTTATATCGATATAACTAGTCAAGCTGCTCGCGTAGCGGCTAGCGCTAGCCGCTAGTGGCTAGCTTGCTCTATCTCTAAGCGGTCATTACATGTATTCTCAAGCGTCTGCTCGATCAGGAAACCTCTGGATCAATGTTCTGCTCTAAACTTTGCATTTGGCTTAGTGGTTTTTAATTATTTGAGGACGTTTGTTTATGTTTCAGCGAGCCTTTTCACTGTGGCTCCCGTCCCGACACAGCTCTGTTTATCCTGCTTGTGTGAAGACGGGCCAAACCCCTCCCTCGTGTAATCAGGAAACATGTACGGAGAGCCGCAGTGGCCAAATTACCTCAGGTATTTTGTAACAGTTTGAAGAGTTATGTTGCGGGTTAACATTTTATTTTGAAAGGAAATTCAACATGCGGGAGAAGTTGTTCCGGTTTTGCCATTTTGCTACAAGAAATAATTACTGGTAATATTGTGAATGACAGGATATATGAGCCACCTCTAGATAGAATTTAGATTACAATAATTATAAATATATAATAAATAAAAGTGCCTGTGGGACATTTGAGACACGTATCTCTAGCTTTAACTGAGATGGATGGATGGATGGATGGATGGATGGATGGATGGATGGATGGATGGATGGATGGATGGATGGATGGATGGATGGATGGATGGATGGATGGATGGATGGATGGATGGATGGATGGATGGATGGATGGACACATAAAGATATAACCTACGTGTGTAACAGACAGCTGTACCAGTGTTTCTAAAGCTCAGACTGATGGAGAATGGCACTAAGGTTAATGTTGGACAACAATCAATACATTTTTATGCATTTTATCTGCTGATTAATTTATGTATACAATTTCTCAAGATAGCTTGAAGGGAGTTAACTTGTAAATATTTTACAGGAGGAAAAATATCAAGACATATATCGTATATCGGAATTCAGCTAAAAGATATTGAGATACAAGTATTGGTCCATGTCGCCCAGCCCTAGGTACATCTAATAACAGAACATAGATCTGAAGAAAATCAGTGGATAGATTTTGATAGAAGAGACATTTTTTTAAATCTAGGAAAGAAAAAAAATCCATTGATGGAATAACCTGGTCATTCAGTATATTCAGGTAGTCAGCTGACCTCATTCTTGGAGCACATCCTGTTGCAGTAGGCACTAGGCATGATGGGTGCATCACTTCATCTGCCTCTCTTCTTACCCTAATGCACCCATCACTCTGGAACAGGGTCCATCTGGACTCAGATTCATTATAACATTGCTCTTTCAAAATTTGCAGAAACCAAACATAAAGCCAGTCTTCTGAATGACTCATTGTGGTGATCAGCTCCCGATGAGACCCATCACTACATCACCCCACCCTCATAATGCTTTTCTGAAATGCAAGCGTTACTTTTATGGCAGATGTGATGGGACACATGCATTCTAGAATCTTCAACAGTATTTTCCCAGAAGTTATGAGGATCATCAATATGTGTTCTGGAGTGTGTTCCTTCATGTTCCTTTTTTGTTCAGTAATGCTTTTCATCTGGTAACCCTACCATGTCGGCCATTTTTGCAAAATCTTTTTGCATCTTTCTTGTATTGTATGTTCATAAATGCTAAATTTAACTGAGAAAAGACCTCTTGGATGAAACCCCATTTACACTCTTTTGTGACATTTTGGTCTGCTGAAATTCCAGAACCAAAAAATGTCAGTTCCACACATGTAAATCTAACATTTTGCCTCATTCACCACAACATTATATTTATGACATTTTGCTCTTCTTTAGCTGTTTGAATTACCGTGACAACGTGACCTTGTATGAGGACAGCTAACATTTATGTAATGATTCACTCCTGAGTTAACGTAAAACCTTTGGAAGAGAATGTCAAGGCTCAACAATGTGTGTCATCAAAAATGAATAAAGCCATGGAGCATTGCTTGGTAAGCTATTCATGGAGACCATGGCTGGGTGATTATGTAATTAACAATTTAGGGAGGTTAGCAGGTAAAGCAATTATCCACATATCAAATTATCCTTAGCAGGATTCAAACCATTGACTTTGGGGGGTCCTTTAATTAAAAATGACCGTCTGGTCAAAATGAAGAAACGGCTGTAAAAAAACAGAATTCCCCCCAAACTAAATGCCTGAAAGGGATGTTGAATTGATCAAACACTGGCTATTAAAGACTTGTTGTTAATCTTAGTCACAGAAACAAAGAATGCTCTTAGCCTTGGTTGCGTTGCTCAGATACGACCAAAAGAGAAGTATTTTTAAAAATAGTGCGCAATTCAGTCCATTAAAATTGACAAGACATGACAGACATACAGAAGGAAATGGTTTGGTAATGACTTGGATGCAGGAGTTAGAAGGGGTTCGAGGACTAGGAGAAAGTGAGTGGTGCTCTGACAAAGTTCCGGTTTTGTGTGTTGCTCATCTTTCTGTCGTGCTTTTCTGCACAGCTCAATTTTTAGCTGCTGGAAAAATACAACAGCACAGCGTGAAATCACTTGGAACAAAGCAGCAGTGCTTGGGATGAATTTAGCACTGAACAGCTGTCAATAGATTTTATTCTCAGCAAAAGTCCAAAAATCATTATTTCCTTCTCAGGCATTGAGGGAGTTAATACAGATCTAGGGAAGAATCTGGTTTTCCATCTTTTTGTTGTTGTGTAAAGTGCAATAGATATACCTTCTTCTGATTTCACTACATTAAAGTGATTTTCCAACCGTTCTGAAAAGTGTTTTTGTTTAAGTTATAAATAATTTAGGGCTGAGCCTCCCTGGTAAGGTCTATTCAGGGGTTCTGGAGAGGAGGGTCCGTCGGATAGTCGAACCTCGGATTCAGGAGGAGCAATGTGGTTTTCGTCCTGGCCGTGGAACACTGGACCAGCTCTATACCCTTGGGGGGGTCCTGGAGGGTGCGTGGGAGTTCGCCCAACCAATCTACATGTGTTTTGTGGATTTGGAGAAGGCGTTCGACCGCGTCCCTCGGGGGGCCCTGTGGGGGGTACTCTGGGAGTATGGGGTACCAGGCCCCTTGATACGGGCTGTTAGGTCCTTGTACGTCCAGTGTCAGAGCTTGGTCCGCATTGCCGGCAGTAAGTCGGGCTCGTTTCCGGTGAGAGTTGGACTCCGCCAAGGCTGCCCTTTGTCACCGATTCTGTTCATAACTTTTATGGACAGAATTTCTAGGTGCAGCCAAGGTGGTGAGGGGATCCGTTTTGGTGGCCTAAGGATCAGGTCTCTGCTTTTTGCAGATGATGTGGTCATGTTGGCTTCGTCAGAACGTGATCTCCGGCTTTCGCTGGAGCAGTTCGCAGCCGGGTGTGAAGCAGCTGGGATGAGAATCAGCTCCTCTAAATCCGAGACCATGGTCTTGAGTCGGAAAAGGGTAGAATGCCTTCTCCAGGTCAGGGATGAGGTCCTGCCCCAAGTGGAGGAGTTTAAGTATCTCGGGGTCTTGTTCACGAGTGAGGGAAGGGTGGAGCGTGAGATCGACAGGCGGATTGGTGCTGCATCTGCAGTGATGGGGGCGTTGTACCGGTCTGTCGTGGTGAAGAGAGAGCTGAGTCGAAAGGCGAAGCTCTCAATTTACCGGTCGATCTACGTTCCTACCCTCACCTATGGTCACGAGCTTTGGGTAGTGACCGAAAGAACGAGATCGCGGATACAAGCGGCCGAAATGAGTTTTCTTCGCAGGGTGGCTGGGCTCTCCCTTAGAGATAGGGTGAGGAGCTCGGTCATCCGGGAGGGGCTTGGAGTAGACCCGCTGCTCCTCCACATCGAGAGGAGCCAGTTGAGGTGGCTCGGGCATCTGATTAGGATGCCTCCTGGACGCCTCCCTGGTGAGGTTTTCCGGGCACGTCCAACCGGGAGGAGACCCAAAGGAAGACCCAGGACACGCTGGAGAGATTATGTCTCTAGGCTGGCCTGGGAACGCCTTGGGATTCCCCCGGAGGAGCTGGCCCAAGTGGCTGGGGAGAGGGAGGTCTGGGCTACCCTCCTTAGGCTGCTGCCCCCGCGACCCGACTCCGGATAAGCGGGAGAAAATGGATGGATGGATGGATGGATAATTTAGGGCTGTCAAAATTAGCACGTTTTAATGCGTTATTTCAAAGCCCCCTTAACAGCATTCATTTTTTGTTTTGGCCCTCCTCGCGTTCCATAGTCTGACGTAAATAAGAAGCAGGAAAAAGCCATTGGCCAGCGGCAAATTCCTTTGAATCACATGTGTAAAAATGTATTAAACCCTCAAGTCAATTTCTTTTTAGGATTTCCACGGCTGGATTTTTAAGATAAAAACAGTGTTTTTAAATGGCGCGGGGACCTACGCCTACCAGGCTTCCAGTATGAGCGTAAAGCTGGCGATGACGTAACCGCTCAGAACGCGAGTGTAAACAGTGTGTAGAAAGTGACCCGCAGCTTGGTGTTTTTCTCTGGATTACGACAAGGCGGGTAACCGGAGAAGTTCAACCGTACATGATCGGTGGCGAAACAGAGGAGGAGGGTTTGTTTACTTTTATTGAGTATTTAATTCCTGTGTTCGAAGTGCTGCAACCAACCGGGACCTCTCAGCTGAGGTCTCACCTGATGAGAGAGCGTCATCATTCTGTCCCAATATAATTCAATAATCTACAGATACAGTTTTGCCGCTGGAAAAAATCTGGGAAAAATTGATTGATAGCTTACCAGAATAACTTTGTGTGGTGGGGGGTGCACAGTTCAGCAACATCAGCTGATTTGAGTTTGGCCCCAGTTGCATTATTTTTGTCTGAGTTCAATAGATTAAGAAAGCAAAAAAAAAACAAAACAAAAAAAACAAGTGTTGCGTTATATTTTTGTTAAAAATAAGACATATTTAAAATGTGCTAAATAGGCAGAGTCCTAGTTCTTTATCACACTCTTCCCTTTGTCCTTGTTTTAGTACCACATGTGTTGATTTTGTGAGTCCTTATGGTGGAACCATATAAGGTGTTATTGTGTGGGAGGTAATGCCTAATTGCACTTTTGAATATTTTTTCTTCTGAGTAGGATACTGTAGTGTATTTATCATGTTTACTTGGTACAGTTATAATAAACAGTAGCTCAGGAGGTAGAGCAGGTTGTCCAGTAATCGGAAGGTTGCAGGTTCGATCCTGGCTCCGGCCAGAGAATGCTGCTGTGTGTCCTTGGGCAAGGCACTTAACCCACCTTGCCTGCTGGTGGTGGTCGGAGGGACCGGTGGCGCCAGTGCTCGGCAGCCTCGCCTCTGTCAGTGCGCCCCAGGGCAGCTGTAGCTACATCGTAGCTCATCCCCACCAGCGTGTGAATGTGTGTGTGAATGGGTGGATGACTGATTGTGTTGTGAAGCGCCTTTGGGGGTTGTAGAACCCTAAGAAGGCGCTATACAAATACAGGCCATTTACCAAACATATTTTCTTAAAAAAGTATATTTGTCCACTCCATAGTTGAAATAAGAAAAATTTGAATAAGAAAAAAAAATTGCTATTAATCGTGAGTTAACTATGGACACTCGTGCGATTAATCGCGATTAAAAATTTTAATCGATTGACAGCCCTAAAATAATTACTATCTTAACAAATGACCTCTGTTAGGGAAACGTGGGTTATGTTCAAGACTAACATTATGAGCACAAAGACCAAAGTGTATCGCTGCCATCCTAAAATAGCTCTATTCTCTAAAATGTCACCTAGTTTAAAGGTGGAATATGGAACAATTTAATGAAAATCTATATTACACCTCCACGGGGCATTTAGAGGCGTGTAAAATGAATGTACAGTTTTTCCTTAAAAGCTATATTTTTAAAAAAAATTGATTTTGATGGGCACGACACTGGGTTATGTTTACATCTACCAGCCACTAGAGGGCAAAAGTAAAAGCGGTAAAAAGTCCGCTCAGCAAGGCGAGGCTGGGACTGTGTAAAATGGCGGACTCGACAAGTCAAGCAGCTGATTCTGAGCCCAGAAGATGTTCTAACGGTAAATACTCTTTTAAAATAAACGTATTAGTAGAAATTAGTCCTTACCCTGTACGATTCATCACTGGACATGGTGCTGGCTGGTCCCTTCACGTGTCAGCATTGAACCAACTGTGATGATGCTTTGTGTGGTTGAGAGCTAGCTGATGGTAATTAGCCTTCTCTTCTGAGTCAGCACAAACTTTTTGAGTTCCAGTTTCTTATATTTTCCCAAACTCACAGAAGCCTTGCGAAGACAGGGTCTCAAGTGAAGTAACATTATTTCTTCCTTTCTTACATGAAAACAGAATTAATGAACGGTCTACACCCCGACATCAGGACTAGCAACAGAACACACGCTTGCTTAGGCTAAAGCTAACAAAACCAGTGTTGCCAGCTGCCTTCAACAGAAAGTAGCTGAGGTTCACCCAGAAAGTCACCCAGATGTCGCCAGATGACGTCACACGCTAATTTGCATATTGATGACGTCATCACGTCACATTGGCGTTAATTTCCCCCTCAACACCTAAAATTATATATATATATATATATATATATATATATATATATCTGTAATCACACGTTAGACTCTAATGAACTCACCGGCAGAAGTTTTTTAAACCATAGCACTTTTCCTTTTTTAGGGTCTGAAGTATTTTGTTTCTCAGAAATTTTGGTTTCTGATCTTTAAGATTTTTAAAACATGTTGGTCTTTCTTAGGATTAAAAGGGAGGAAAATAAAAACTATTTTAATAGTTTAAATGATTAACTAGTATGATCCAAATGGCCCAGTGTGCTTTGATGTGTAAAATAAATTCTAAAAGTATAAATAAAGTGATATTAAGGCAGATTTGGTGTGGTGATCCGGACATAGCTCAGACCTCCTGCTCTCCTCATTCTCACAGACGCTCTGCACGTTTGTTCATTTACCAGCGTTTTCTTCAACAGCGGCTTTTCCCCCTCACAGTTTCTCCACTTGTCCGTTATTCCCTCCATCTAGATCGTGATAATAACGGTGCACACAGGTGCACCGAGCAAAGGAGAGCAGGTGTTAAAATACTATCCCAGCCGTGTCACTGAAGGAAACTCCGATGAGCCACTGAGCTGCGTGTGTTAACGGGACGGTGGTTCAAACTCCCGCTGACTTTATATTCGCCAAATGCAGGCAGGACCAAAGTGCCTGACGGCTGCAGACCTGGAGACAGTGGATTCACGCCTGCTCCGCCTCTAAACAGCAGAAGCTTGAATCTGCAGCAGCAGGCGTAAATCAGCGGTCTCCAGCTCTGCAGCTGCACATTTCTCGACGGCCCGGCCGACAAAAGTTTATGATTGGTCAGTCGATGTAACGTGATCATCCTCGTGCCACGGCTCGTGCACATGCGCAGATCATTCTGTTTCCTGGCTCATGGAAGAATGGTCCGGAGCGCAAAGAGTTTTTCTTGCTAATCTGCAGGGAAAATCTACGAGAAAGTTCTACAGGAAGTAGCAAAGGGTCCTCAGAAAAGCCGCTAGGTTTGTCGCTAGGCGCTGTTTGGAATAAAAAGTTGTATAGGGGATTGAAAAGTCGTTAGAAACAGCGACAAAGTCGCTGAGTTGGCAACACTGAACAAAACGATAGAAGGAATAAGGGTGCCCCCTAGTGGTGATATCTAATATGAACCCAGCACATCAGTGACTGTTACACAACACCCCGATGGCTGGAAAATTTGTTCGGTTGTTGCAATACCACCTCTAAACATTAGATGTCGCTATGGTGTCTGTGTTCAATGTTCAACCTTTAACAAAAGTTATTTTAGAAACGTTTACACCAGTGATTGGTTCCAAAACCTTTCAGCTGTCAACCAGCATAAAAACAAGGCAGAGGTTTGTGACCCCAACCATTGCTGGTTTAACCGTTTCGACGTTGTTCAAAAGCTAAAACTAAAGAGCATGGGGAAAACTCAGGAGTTTCAACTTCTGCTGCATTTCATACTGAAAATGTTCTGTTTTTATTTGATTTCTGCAAATCATCTCAATCTTAGAGTTTCACAATTTAAAGTGGAGACTGACTCTGGTAACCACCATCACTGATGCTGTTCTGCTACAATAGCTACGTTGGTAACTATTTCTCATTTTTACACTTTTGGAAGGTCAAAATATCGTTTGGATTTGATCTCTGGATTAAAAGTTTTCTCTTCATTTGTTGTGGACATTGGAAGCGACCCTATTATGGAGCTAGGATTGGGACTTTAATACATGTAACCTGTACCAAGTTTTGTAACTGAAAACATGTTTCATGACACGTAACTCTGGATTTGTAACTTGTAACTTTAGTTTTGTAACGTGTAATTCTCAATTTGTACATGTATTTCTCGTTTTGTAACATCAAACTTTCGTGTTGTACATGAAACTTTTGTTGTGCAACTTAAATCTAACTTTAGTTTCCTAACATGTAATTCTCAATTTGTACATGTATTTCTCGTTTTGTAACATCAAACTTTCATTTTGTACTTGAAACTTTTGTTTTGTAACTTACATCTAACTTTAGTTTTGTAACATGTAATTCTCTCAATTTGTACATGTATTTCTCATTTTGTAACATCAAACTTTCATTTTGTACATGTATTTCTCATTTTGTAACATCAAACTTTCATT
>SSNS01000085.1:921692-965244 GCA_006937985.1 Aphyosemion australe
AATGAAAGTTTGATGTTACAAAATGAGAAATACATGTACAAAATGAAAGTTTGATGTTACAAAATGAGAAATACATGTACAAATTGAGAGAATTACATGTTACAAAACTAAAGTTAGATGTAAGTTACAAAACAAAAGTTTCAAGTACAAAATGAAAGTTTGATGTTACAAAACGAGAAATACATGTACAAATTGAGAATTACATGTTAGGAAACTAAAGTTAGATTTAAGTTGCACAACAAAAGTTTCATGTACAACACGAAAGTTTGATGTTACAAAACGAGAAATACATGTACAAATTGAGAATTACACGTTACAAAACTAAAGTTACAAGTTACAAATCCAGAGTTACGTGTCATGAAACATGTTTTCAGTTACAAAACTTGGTACAGGTTACATGTATTAAAGTCCCAATCCTAGCTCCATACCCTATTAGTCTAAAAAATGTCAAAACTACACTGTGTTCATGTCTGTGTGCACGAGTTTATAATGACATGCAGCACAGATGCCAGATAGCAGGCACTAACCTCCAGTGGCCTTTCATGGGTAAGCTGTCATCTCCGGAGCAGAAGGTGGAATTAGATGTCAGAGGAAGTAACACGGAGGAGACAAGAGTACCAAAGGATGACGAAGGTAGAACCCGATCCTAACAGGCTATGCCTCCTTGGTATGCAGGAGGAGGTTTTTTTTTTTTTTTTTTTTTGTAAATCAGAGGAGGATAAAAAAAGGCAGAAGTAGGAGAGAGAGGTCTAGATAAACAGAAACTATCTTTGCTGAGGGCTCCACGGCAACCTTCCCACTTCAAGCTTTTAACAAGCACTTCAGACAGAAAAGCAGCAGATGGTCCACGTAGTAGGAATATCAGACGCGCGCTAGCAGTTTTATTTCTGAATTTATTCCTTTTTTTGCGTTAGTGTGAATTTTCATCATCGCTTTCATCACAGTCAGCGTTGCCATGAGAAAAGCTACTGGACGGACCTGATTCACAGCTTCACGGGTTTATTCTGGGAATCAATAAAACATGTTTGTGCTAGATATTAAAACAGGAAACCAGTTTTTAGTTACTATAAATATCACTGCTGCTGCCTCGCAACAAAGCCATTGTGACTCATTTTACTTACAGACAAATATGATTGGAATATTAATGCCTATCTCGTACCTCTGAGGGTAACGTAAGACCACAGGTTTCCGTTTTCAGCGCTTGAATCAGATTAGATTCTGTTAACTGTCACATTTCTTTATTTTCCACTTCAGATATTTATTTTAGAGGACAAAATGTTCTTTTTTCTGTATAATCTGTGCAGCCTGGATGATCACTGAGATCACCAAACCAGAAGATTTTATGAATGAACCATCTTCCTAAAGTACCAGCTTAAACATGTTTTTTTCTTTGGTTCCATAGTTGTTGCAGCAGCCTCAGTTTTTAAATTGAGTATGAGGTAACAACAATAAGCAGCATCACACTTGATCCATCCATTGATTATCCACAGAGGTCCCTTTACAAAACTCTCCTGGGGGAGCCCAATGATAACTCTGAAGGTTATATAATCGTTCCATTGTGATGTACCTGCAAAACCAACTAAGAGAGATGACTGAATCAGAACCCCAAAGCACCTCAGCTCACTCATGTTAGTGAGGAGGAGCAGTGGTGCTACCCTGAGCTTTCCCTGAATGATGGTGCTCCACCCATCCACCAACCATTGCTATATATGCCACTGCTAAAGCAAAACTGTTGGCATTGGAAAAATAACCCCTACTTCGCACTGAAAGCATCAGCAGAGTGGAACAACAGCAGAACATCGCTGCTTCAAACAGAATCCATTGTAGTCTGTGGGGGTAATTCAGACCAGTTGCGACGCGACAATTTTCAGACGTGTCCCAGAAGCTGCACGCCGCGCCACTAAAGATGGGATTGGGTTCTTTTTGCCGCAAGCCGCTTCTGGGAAACGTCAATTTCCGCAGTTAACATAGGGCTAGACAGGAAATCACACACAGTTTCAGTGTAAAATGTCCGGTAATTTTCAAAATAAAAGTCTATTGCAGAGATGCAATTTCATATCTATGTAGATTACGTCTATACGTGTGACCTCACGGCTTATTCACTTACCGCATCGTTCAAGAAGTGCAGCGGTGTGTTTTTCATGGCTTTAATCCTGGCAGTGGAGAGGAACATTACATATGACTTTAAACAGCGATGTGAAACGTGAGTTCCTTCTTTTGAGGTTTAATGGTGAATGGCATAAACAAACCATGACCTTTGAAGTCTCGCGGGATCTTGTGATCTCGCGAGTCCAGCGAGGAGCACGGCTGAAAGGTTGCTTCGCGGCTGTTCCGTGACGCTGAGGCCTCCCGTGTGAAGTAGGGGTTAGGAGAGGCCATGGTGAAGGACTTTATGGTAAACTGCTCAACAGCTCAGAAAGGCTAGTCTAAGGCCGTGTTTGGTTTGCTCAACCTCTGACCCATAAGGATATCACGATGAAACAATTTAATGATCTTCTGAATCCAGTCTGCTCTATGTTGTGGGTAACAGCTCAGCCTCCCTGGGATGTTTTCCAGCTGTACTTGATGACAGTTGTTATTTTTGAGTATTTTAGGCCTCATGGATAATCCATTTCTAATTTATATTGATTCCATTAAGACCTTTGGGACTGACTATAAATTCATTCAGTCCCCAATTAATTAAGATAAGATTAATCTTTATTGTTATTGTCACTGTTACTCACAAGCATACAAACAAAAGAGCTAAAAAACAGAATAAAATCAGCAGAGATTAGTAGTAATTAAAGATTACATAATCTGTCAACAAATAACATTTAAAACATAACAAAATCATTTACATAATAATAAAAATGCCATTTTCTTCTTTAATGACTTATTTTTACAAAAAGACAGGTTATAGTGTCAGTTGAACAGTCACAGTAAATGGTATAACACCAGCTGGTAACACACAGACACATGCATGTACGATAGTCACACAGCTCTGAGCAGAGGGGACAGAGCAGATCATGTAAAACTGAAATTTACATTCTGCAGCCCGGCTCTGGCTTTGCTTCCTGTGCAGCTGCTCTCAGCAGAGATCTGTGCACATACAGTAGAGAGTTGTGTGCAGAGGAGGGAGAGATGATTAGAGGAGCAGATTGATGGATGATCATGATCCAATAATTGAGAACGAGACGTGCACAATGATTGGATGAGGTTTTACCAAAAAATGACATTTCAGAGGTGATTACCTTATAATATTTTGACAAAACTTTTAATTTATTGGTTGTCTGGTATGTGGAGAGCATTTTAAGCAATATGGCAAAAATGCTCCAGAAAAACCTCTCCTAGCCCCCCTTTATAGCTCACTTTTTTCTATCACAACTACATTATCAATCAATAAAGTTATTTTCTGCTTTTGGTTATCAACTCATATTCAAAACCATCTCCTCATGATGAACCAGGACAATGTCAAACGCCTCTAGAAAATGATAACAGTGCTCCAAATTTCCCCATGAGGAATATTAAACTAACTGAACTGTCTATATGCTCATAAAAACGTGCCATAGCCACATTCAAGGGCTCAGTGAGTTTCAGTGGAAAACAGGAACGAGCAACTTTACCTCAAACTCTGGAAAAGCAGAGGAAGTGAAGTATACGTGTAACTGTTCGTGGTGTACCTGACTCTACGATCCCTAGTGGCACCAGCGTTTGGGTATGGTAAAGAAAACGCAAGAAATATGTTGTCCACAGCTGATCATTGCTCCTAGATGTGTTTGATTTAACGTTTTTGCCATGTTGAATTTTGCCAAAAATGTAATTTTTTTTGCTGCCCCTTGGCCAGGACACCATTGGAAAAGCAATTTTTAATCTGAATGGGACAATTCCTGGTTAAATAAAGGTTAAAGAGGACCTAGAATGCAGTTAGTCAACAATCTAAAACAGCTTTAAGCCTCTAATAAGCATCAGAAATGTTCTTTAGGCTTTCATCTGTCCCAGGAGCCCTGATACAGGCCATTCTAAACCCCCTAAACCAGCCTTGCTGTGAAAAGAGCTGTTAGACAACTAGCCATGTTGATCATGGTTCTCTTTCTCTCTGAGTCTAACTTCCATTCAGACTGAGAGAAATCTGCAGCCTTGTACAGATATTGAGGAAAAAAAACAAATCTTATTGAAATTATTAAAAAGAAAGATAATTTAGATATGTGTGTAGATATGAAACAACTGTTGTTAAAGGGTTAAATTGACATGTTTAATATTAAATGCTGGTGACACACAATAGCTTTTCAATAACATTAAACATTACAAATAAGTATAAGTAGAATAGTACATGTGGGAAATCAGTACGTTAGTGTTTTTATCATGGATAGAGAAAACAACACAAATTCGGGGGTGGTGTTGGTAGATTTATAAGTCCCCACTAATGTCAAGGCCAAACCTACGCCAATGCATTTTAGGTCCTCTAAAAATCTGAGGAACTAATCAGTAACAGCCTACTTAGGAAAAACTCAGGGGAAGTGGAAGCTCTTAACAACCAAGGGCCTACAACACCAAGAACGTGACTAAAGTAAAACACCCTAACACACTGCACGTGGCTTTAGTTTACAGATTTAGATATCCTCTATCAAGAAGTGAAATGTGTGCGTGGTTCAGGGGAACTATTAACACAAATACAAATGAAGCACCAGAATGGCTTTTAGCCCTGAGATATGACAGCAGACCAACCTTCTGGAACCAACCGGTGGGATGTCTCAGTTCTTTTCAAAGCAGACATGTCTCTAATAATGCCTGTTGGTGCCGGCTGTTCTTGCCTTCCGCTTTGGGGTTCATTTCTCCTCGACAAAAACTGGTGAGCTTTTCTTTCTCACATCAGACAAAGTGATGAGCAAATGCTCTGTGATCAATCAGCTTTAGGACACCTAACAATCACAACGTAATGGTCGGAGAATTGGTGCAAAACGTTTTTGGAGGAATGCTTTTATTTTCTGACTTAGAACAGAAAGAGATTGTGCAGTATTTGTCTAAAAAAGGGAAAATGTCTTGGCTGATGAGAAGATTAAATAATAAGGTGTATTTTAAAATAGGCCAATTGTTCCAGAGTCCTCTCTACAAACAGACCTTTGTTCTTCAACAGCCGTCTTTCTTGTTCTGCTGTATGGAGGTTCCACTTTAGAACTTTTCCCCAATGTTTTAAATCAAATTTATTGTCGTGTGACATTATGATCTTGTTTAAACCTTAAATGATAAACGTTTCTAAGTGCATTCATGCTGTTAGGACTCCAGAGAAAGTTCTTTACCCTCCCTAAGGATGATTTTCAATGTCTGGATGGACAGATCTTTAGAGGTTTGGTTCTATGGAAAAGTTATGATCTTACCTGTTGTACATAGCTCTTTGAACATCTCCATAACATTAGTTCATCAGTTTTGACTGATTACTGACTGAGTCAGAAAAGAGGACTCCTGACCATTCTGACCCTAAACATGTAGTTTGTAGGGTGACCAGATGTCCCGCTTTGTGCGGGACAGTCCCGCATTTTCATCACTTTTCACACGTCCCGCAAATTGAGACAATGTCCCGCATTGACAGTCTCCCGTTCCGAATTTCAATCTTGCATAAACGCTGTGGAGAAAGCCGCCTGTTGCTGTCAGTCGAACCAGGAGGCGGGACTTTAACGCGGGTCCGGAGCGCTTGGGGCGCACCCGAACCACCAAAACAGAAGCGTCAGCGAGAACGGAGGAAAGATGAACACCGTGGCGAAAATGCTGTTAGAATAAACTCGTGGGTTGAAAGTGTTCATTGAGACTCTGTCAGGGTCTTTGTGTTGTTTCTCAGAGTCATTTTTTGTGTCACGGCGCGGAGTCTGATATGAAACAGAGCAGAGAATCCAAGAGTCACAAAAGAAATATGTTGGTCTGAACTGAAGCAGGTTCCCAGTAAGTAGACAGGTCCCAAACGAGTTTCTAACACACACAAGGTGCTGGAGTTATTTTTATTTCAAATACATACAAGCTAAACTCTTTTAAAGCACATTAAAGAGAGAATTAAATGTAAGCCTTCATTATTTTTCTCAGACATTTGAGGGAAAAAGTCATTCTAAGGAACCCTGTTAGATTAGATCTGAATTTCTTCAGATATAAGTCAGTGATGTTTTTTCTCTCTCCCCTAAATATTTACTAGAAAAGATGTGTTGTCATTTGTGAAAAAAACAACAACATCATTTTGTTTCTGAATTAAGGAAAAAATAGCAAAAAAGTATGAATATTTGTTGATTTTATTGGAAAATGTATTTAAAACAAACTTAAATAGATCTAAAATTGTTACTGGTACTTTTACTGTCATTCTGTTGTGGAAAATATTCAATGAAAACTCTGAAAAGCTGCTAAAACCTGCATATTTTTTTACTGTGGGCCTGTCTATATTATTAAAATGAGTTGATGGGTTTAAAATCCTTTTAGCTAAAGCTAATCAGAACCACTAGAAGGTCCAAAGAGCCTGAGTTAAGCTGTGGTAATGAGAAGAGCTGTGAAATAGTCTGAAAACTTTTGCTTGTTCAAGTTGAATTCAAATAGAATATATAGTACATGAAATATATGATGATAATAATTATAATAACTATGTATATTTACCAGTGATGTTGGAGCTAAAAGGCAGAAAATAAGTTGTTTTTTTTACTTTTTAACTTTATCTTGTTAAATTGGAATTTTACGTTGTCCCACATTGAGTAGTCTCTGTCCCACATTTGGTGAGTTGGGATCTGGTCACCCTAGTAGTTTGTGGGGAGACAATGTTACAAACCAGACTAAATCCTTATTGTTTAAAGGTGTCATCACCTATAATACCGTGGATATCTACATCCTATTATAGTCTTTTAGACAATTAAAATAAATTGTATTGGAAAAATAAATTAAAAATGTGCTTTTTCGATCCTTTTCTGTGAAGGGCATATTTTCTTGCGAGATCACACGCGATATTTCGGCTGTCTCGGACACGCGCGGGACTGAGGTGTGCGGTGATTGGTGGAAGGAAGCAGGACGCAGCTTCAGCATCTTGCTCCATAACAACAAAAGTTATAACTGAACCCGACCTGGCAGTGACCTACGGGATCTAACCGCGTATGTACGAGCCCGAGCCTCGCCTCGTGCGTAATGGTGCCCTCCTTTGTTGTTGAGTTGGGACAAAGCAAGCTCATCCAGGCATCGGCTCTTATGCTGTTGTGAAGATGGAATACACAAATCGATCGGAGTTTTGTCTCCCATAACACGCATTATAACACGAGTCGTCAACAGTAAGACATCATTTATGCGTTTCACGTTATGAAATGAGCTTTGTTGTGCTGGTTTGTTTGCTGCTGGTTCATATTTGTTTATATTAGGCCGTTGTGCCGACATATAGGCCAGAACTCAAGTTCTGGTTTTGGAGTGTGCGTGCTCGTGGGGTGCATGTGAGCTGGTTGAAGAAGGCAAGAGTAAACAAACGCTTCAATGTTAAATATCGGCTTCTCAGCCAGTGAAAAATCATTAGGAAGCCATTATAGACATTTTATCACGTGGAAAAGTGAAAATTTCAGGTGATGACTCCTTTAAAGGCATGAAGTCTAGCATGCACTATAGCTAGCTGCTGCTATTTGCATTTGCAAATAATCAACTGGGCATTTAAAACTGAAGTTCACTGAGAAATGTAAAACACACACACACACACACACACACACCCTCCCCTGACTAACGTCTGCCTGAAACAGGAGCGTCAGATCTTTTTCCCACAGAGAACGACTTACAAGGCATTCAGCAAATGTACTGAAATAACGAGTGCAGGCCCACTTTAGAAGTTTCTAAAACTGTCGTAATATGAAGATCAGTTACATTTTTAAGGAAGTAGAACTCTACTTTGTAACTCATCTTAGGTACCTGGTCAAAAATGACGACTATTTCACCAAACTGAGGCTACTCAAAGACTTAACACAGGGGTCGGCAACCCAAAATGTTAAAAGAGCCATATTGGACCAAAAAAACAAAACACAAATCTGTCTGGAGCCGCAAAAAATGAAAAGCCTTATATGAAGGCAACACAGGTTGTAAGTGTATATTAGCTATATTAGCCTATTATCAAAATGACTACAAATACTTAATGAGCATTCATGATTAAATGTTTATTTCCTGCAGCATCCTGGAGAGAACGACACCACGTGACTCTGCTGTACGATATTTGGTGCTTTAAGTTTTAACTTCCATTACAATATTAATCAGTGGTATTAATTTGATCATTTCTTCTTGAGCCCATCACAGCTCACATACCTGCATAACAGCGCTGCTTGATATCGATCACATCACACGACTCATCACAGGTAGTTGAGGACGCTGGAGCTGAATTAATGTCTTTGATTTGCTGATTGGTGACGTCGCCTGTCGTTTTAATGGTCCTTGTCTTTGTGGAGAGAGGAATGTCTTTAATTTTCTGGATTATCTCGGTTTTGTTTTTGAAGTCTGAAATAGGTGCTCTGATATTTTGATGAATGAATCCTTCATGTAATCACCATCCGTGAACAGTTTCCCCGCTTTTATCTCTCAGGTTGCAACAAAACCTGCGGAGTTTGGAGATGTAATCCACTTCTTAAATCTACTTTTATAACCTGACACACGGGAGGCGACATGCGGCAAAAGCCAGCGGCGCCTCTGTTCCAGCAGGGTGAATAGTGAGTCTTCCATTGTTTTGATTGGCTGTCAGATTGGAGGGAATTTTGGGTTATTAAAGCAGCTCAGAGTTGAAACAGCGGTAGATGTGAAGTCTCACAAGGTTTTGCTGGAGTTAAGGGAAGTCTTGTAAAGCTCTGGGACATCAGACACGGCAAATATTAACTTTTCCTCCATGTTTACCCGGAGATGTACTGAGAAGCATCCTGTCCCCTCATTGGTCAGTCAATGAAACCTCCGCTGATTG
Source organism: Aphyosemion australe (assembly GCA_006937985.1). Lineage (NCBI taxonomy): Eukaryota > Metazoa > Chordata > Actinopteri > Cyprinodontiformes > Nothobranchiidae > Aphyosemion > Aphyosemion australe. The sequence continues at coordinate 930,607 of SSNS01000085.1, forward strand.
GTCCTTGTCCGAGCGACAGCGGTGAAAAGTTGAAGTTTTTCCAGGTAATCCTTCCGCGTCGACAATAAAAGCAAATAATTGGGTCCATTCTTCCTGTTCTCATCAGCTATCTTTCTCTTTTTCCCTTTGGGATCCACGGCCCTGACACACCCGCTGGTTTGTTTACATCCATCTGCCTGGCACTGCGCCGCCATATGAGCGCCGCACTGAAACGTGTGTCGCAGGCTATGACGCAAATTTTCGTTGACAGAAATGTTAAAATTTAAAATTTATTATGTGCATTTTTACAGCATTGGAAAACGTTAAGAATGTTTGTCCTCCTACAGAAACGATAATAAAACAAAAAATATATCCCCCATCCATTTTCATACTCTTGTGGGGACATTTGTGAAGAAGCTCCAGGGAGCCACTAGGGGTCGCTAAAAGAGCCGCATGCGGCTCCAGAGCCGCATGTTCCCGACCCCTGACTTAACAGGAAGAAATGTCCCCATTCCACAGAAAACTGCTCAATAATATCTGACATATCAAATAACTCTTTTTCCCAATTCAGCACCATTTTAGGCCAATTCAAATAACAATTAAACAAGTTTACCTTTTATTTTATTCAACTGTGATTTTTTTATTCAAAGAAACAAACTAAAAATTCAAACATGAGCAGATAGATTCCATTAGAACAAGAGTAACTGAAAATAGTTGAAATGACCCATATCCCTTGAGGATAATTACATCTTAATTACTTAAAGTAGCTCTCCGGAGTATTTATTTTATCTGATGGCACCATCTAGTGGCTGACAAGCGTATCACACCAAGAGTCGGTCGATTCGTTTTTATAAGGTGGCGACTGCACGTTTCTTGTTTATGAATGTGTTTCTGTAGCCGACAAACAGCTAAAACACATTTTAGAAGTATTATTCTCATGCCATGTTGTGTTTTCTTATATATTTATATTTTAAAGCAACATTCCGCAACTTTTACACCTTAAAAATATGCTTATTTGTAAAGTTTTTGCGTCATACTATCATCTATTATGTTCATTTTTGTACCTGTGATAGTTTTGGGGGGTCCCACGTCTGTTTACCACACTATACAAGTTTTTGAGCTTGGCTCGTTACCGGACGTACTGACTGGGTGTTGCTTTACGGCAATATATGGCAAGCCAAGGGGATTTTAAAAAGCGTGTGTTCTAAACGCGCATTATGTCAGCCAAAATGCGCGTCTTGAACGTGCGTTTTGACGCCAAAGTGGGCAAAAACTCACGTGTTCTAAAAGCGAGCATTATGGACATAATGCAAGTTTAGAACGCGCTTTTTTTTATCCGTTTGGCTTGCCATAATTGTATAACGTAGACTCGCTGTAGCAGCGGCAGATTCACCAAAGAAAGCTAGAAATCCTAGCCTGGCAAGCCATCCTATATATGTGAATATATAGTCTGGCCACGAACCATTGACGGCTCTCAGTCGTGAGGCGGGATCTACGGTTGTCTTTCAAAATGTCAGCACGCAATTGGATAGCGCTGGGACCAATCAGAGTAACGAACAACGTGACATAATCACAGCGACGGAAAAGCGGGAGGCAGCTATGGCGTCTAACATCAATGATTTCTGTCGTTTTTGTATAAAAACATGTGAATATCAGGTGTACTGGGACATTGCACTACTTTGTTTGATAAAAATAAGAAGCCGCTAAGTATATCAGACAGACTTACGCACGTTGGAGTCTAAATAATCCAATGTTGATGACAAAGCCGTTTCAAATGAACGTGTTTCCTGAGTTGCCGCGATGTTGCTTGGGTTCGCGGCCGCAGCGCTGACATCATCGGCTTCTCCCGCTCTGTGATTGGCCCAAAATATAGAGCGCTGTGATTGGCCCAACCAAAACTATAGCGAGCTGTGATTGGACAGCCACAGGCAGCGAGGGTTCCTATGAAGCGTGCCTAGACTAAACTCTGCAAAGCAAGAATTTGGTCTAGTTCACTAGACTATAGAAATCCCTTATCAGAGGAATCTAGGAAAAGAAAAAGAGAACGTGATAGAGCGAGAGCAAAGACCAGAGTTATTATTGGGCCGTCTTTTCCTCTCTGGAGAGCTCTTTTAGAAAGAACAGCATGAACTACGGACTCTGACCTAGCCGTGCTGCTAATGGCTAGGTAAGTAATAAATTATTTCACCGGGGATATTGTGTTTGGTCGGGCATAAAGTTGTTATACAGTCCTGATAAAACTATTTATTCAACCTGTGGAGGTGGAAAAGTTTGTTTGCCTGACATTAGGAATGTAAACATGCCTCTTATGCCCCATAGAGAGATTTGATTTTACGACAGTGACGTTACGCAGCAAGCCTCTAGAGGGCGACAAAGAGCATATAACTGCAAAGTTAAGGAATGGGGCTTTAAAGACTTACTTGCCCATGAAAAGTTTATCAACTCTGCTTCAGCCGAGTACTTCCTTAAATCTGAAGCACGTAAGCGGTAGTCTAACGCTATTGGTTAGTTCTGACCGGCGCTCAGTTTCCTATTGCACAGATTTTACGGGGCAGCGGGCGGGCTTAGCAAAAAAAAAAAAAGGCGTATCGCTTACATTTTATCACACTACATGATAAGACAATCACTTTTACGAATTTCCGAAAAAAGTCATACATAATTCCTGAAAGGGGAAAACTCCAGACAGTAAAATACATTAGACAAGCTGCCAAGGCAGGTTTTTCTCTCAGGTTTGTTTAAAAAACTGTGTTTGTCATTCAGTCATTTAAGTGATATCATGGGTTATATGACAGGCTGCCAAGCAGTATGACAAAATCTAATTTTCCATCAGCATTTATTGAAAACGTTTCATATTTACAAAGTTCTGTAATAACTGAAAAGCATTGTTTATTTTCATCATTAAATGTTAAACATCTGCACTGATTGTTTTGTTAAATCTAAAGATATTGATCCACTGCTGGATGAGACCAGATGAGTTAGATCACAGAACTATAAACAGCAGGCAGATCAGCTTCAATGGTGCCTATTAGCAAGACTCCCAACTCATGGACTCACTAATGAAATTCAAATGAGAAGCTCCACAACTTGATGGCTCTAAAGGTGAAAAATCTTCACAGTCCGATCATCAATTACGAGATGTGAGATCATGACTGATGAGTTTAATTACCCAGCAACTGTGTGCACCGGCAGAAGGTCAAACGCAGCAAGCTCATCATAAATTAGAACATGTGTTGATCCTCGTACTGTGTGGGCATTTGGTTGTGTGCATCAGCTGGTTTGAATACCACAGCTCATTCTTCTGTAGCTTTCTCCTCATTCACCTGCTGCTGATGCACTTTTCTTCAGATTTTCTTTGGTGCTTTTGATCTTTTATCCTTTAATTGGTGCCGTTACTACTGAGACTGCTGCCACCTAAAATGTGCCTTTGATGAAGCATTGGAATTAATTCATGCTAACTCTGGATTTACAGGCTCATGGGTCGTCAACATGGCATCCTCAGCCTTCTAAATGATATGATAAATGACCCGCACTTGTATAGTGCCTTTCAGAGTCTAAGGACTCCAAAGCGCTTTACACTACAGTGTATCATTCATCCATTCACACACACATTCTCATGCTGGTGGTGATGAGCTACAGTGTAGCCACAGCTGCCCTGGGGCACACTGACAGGCAAGGCTGCTGAACACTAGGGATGGGACGATACACTTAAACTAACGATACGATGCACCTCGATATGTCATAGTCACGAAACGATATGTCACGATACGATATTTTTTAAAAAAAGGAAAAAATATTACTATATAATAACAACTTGTTTATTTTTGTTTCCGTTGCACACAGGGAAACACAAGGCCTAACAGGCCAAACACAAACAAGAACACTCTCTTAGTACTGCTCTAACCCTAGGTTAAGTTATGTCAGGACTGGTTCTTCAAAAAAACTAATATATCAACATGTTCTGGTGTAATCAGTGATCTTTGAGCAGAAACAATGTCTCCTGTCTGCAGTGTTGTTGCAACAGGCGCTGTGACTTGACGTGACGACGTCACGACGCACTGCATTGTTTTTTTTTTTTCATTTAGTTTTACCCTGCTTAATCAGCAGATAGTGCTGTCAGCCTGCCCCCATAAGCCCTTTTTATAAGACACACCATGCTGGCAAATCAGCGTAATATTACCGAATTTTGCGGCATTCGTGCCGCCACGCTTGATAGTAATATTGCTGTAATATTGCTGTAATATTGCGGCTTCACCGGTCTTATAAACGCACATTAACTTAACAGAGGGAGGTGTCATGACCACGTGATGAATTAATGCCGAGCTCCGACCGGGAACTATAAAATGAAAATGAAACTAAACACGGCCACAAGTTTCGTTTTCGAACCAGCTGAGATGATAAACTGGAGCGATGCGGAGCTCCGGGAGCTTCTCTCCGTTAGATCTGCAGCTCAGATCATCTGACTGTTCACAGTGATGGTGGAGGACACACACCTGTAGAGAAATGTGGAAAAAAAACTCAACGAGCGTGGCTTTGATTGCAAGAAAAAGCAAGTTATGTCCAAGATAAACGGAAGACCGCCCCCATACCTCTTTTATGCCACCATTGCGTAATCTTTTATAAAACAGACATGATTGCGCAACATTACCGCCACGGTCTGAGCTCTTATAAACGACCTAACGCTCCCAGATGCCTCATAGGCGTTACCCAAATTAGCGGCATTGTTTTATAAAAAAGGCTTTAGACTGTATGCCTGCCATACACAAATCATGCAGCAGTGCCATCTAGTCTTTATTTCGCGATCCATTTTTTTTTACTCGATGCATTTTTGTCACGTTTTGTATCGCGAAATTTCGCCAAACGATATTTCGTCCCATCCCTTCTGAACACAGGCATAGATATGTATTTAAACACTAGATGGCAAAAGTGGGAGTCGAGGGCGTAGCTAAACAGCGGCCATCTTACTTCAGACAACACACGTTCCGTTTCTCAATGGTAGCAGATGGAAGGTGAGTGAACAATTTAAACAGAAACACTCAACTTGATTAAATGTTAACTTGAGACGACATTCTTGCACATTTTTAAATTAACCGGCCAAATCTATCATATTTCACAGCCACATCTCTGGCATTCATAACAAATCAAACTGTTTGAAAATTGGTTGAAAATTGAGGAAGTTAGAGTTATTTAAATAGTACATGCACCATTGATACCAATGTTACGAAAGGGGGCAGCTGTCCGAAGTAAGATGGCCGCCATGTTGCTACATCGCACTCCATTGGCGAACAGCGCGGGTGAGCCATCAAGTGTTTATATCTATGGCCACGGGTGCTGCTGGTCCCTCCGACCACCACCAGCAGGCAACGTGGGTTACGTGTCTTGCCCAAGGACATGACAGCGACAGACTGAGTGGGACGCAAACCTGTGACCTTCTGATTGCAAGGCAGCCACTTAACCCCTCTGCCACCATCGCCCGAAGTGCTAAGTGCTTCTAAGTGCTGTTGGACGTTAGCCTGGCAAGCCATCCTATATATGTGAATATATAGTCTGGCCACGAACCATTGACGGCCCTCAGTCGTGGGGCGGGATCTACGGTTGTCTTTCAAAATATCAGCACGCAATTGGATAGCGCTAGGACCAATCAGAGTAACGAACAACGTGACATAATCACAGCGACGGAAAAGCGGGAGGCAGCTATGGCGTCTAACATCAATGATTTCTGTCATTTTTGTATAAAAACATGTGAATATCAGGTGTACTGGGACATTGCACTACTTTGTTTGATAAAAATAAGAAGCCGCTAAGTATAGCCAACAGACTTACGCACGTTGGAGTCTAAATAATCCAATGTTGATGACAAAGCCATTTCAAACCAACGTGGTTCCTGCACTGCCGCCAAGTTGTTTGTGTTCGCGGCCGCAGCGCTGACGTCATCGGCTACTCCCGCTCTGTGATTGGCCCAAAATATAGAGCCCAACCAATACTATAGAGAGCTGTGATTGGACAGCCACAGCAGATCAGGCTGCGAGGGTTCCAATGGAGTGTGCCTAGACCAAACTTTGCAAGGCAAGTATTTGGTCTAGTTCACTAGGCTAGTTGGACGTAGAACCACAACTGGATTAAATTTGGTGTCTTTTAGTTAACTAGAAAAGTTTTTTCTCAGGGCTCTGTACAGAAAATATAAACTAGTTTAATTCACGTCCGGTTATAAAAAGTCTAACTCAGAATTATTTATTCTAATATGGTTCAAATAAAGCCAGTTCATTGCAACTGAGTGTGTTCCAATTAAATACAAGCAAAAAAATAATTCAATAATCAGTTACAGTCAAATGAAAGTGATTTCATGAAGATGTTTTGTCACCAAGTCAGAGAAACATTGAAAAATGCTGATCTGACTCTGTAAAAGAGAAATGAACTGCATTAATGTGGTTCTTTTTAGATCTGGACTCGATAACTGCACCAGACAATAGAGGCAGGATTAAAAGGTCTTATTATCTTTACTAAGGTTGACCCTTAAACACTGAGAAAGGTCCTTTTCAACATTCTTTTCCTCCAGACAAATCAGGTCATTATTTAGGTTCCTGTTAGGATTACTGTAGCCTGACAGGCCATCCTATATTTAAATATATAGTCTGGCTACGAGCCATTGAAACCACCCAGTCATGTGACGGAATCTACAGTTGTCTTTCAAACTGTTAACCTCGGGGTATCACTTTGTGCTGTATTGCTAACCATCTGTGTGGCAGAGGTAAGTAAAACAAGAGAGGGACAGTGACACCTCCATGACTCCATATCATGTGGTAAGGCAGGCAGGAGTTATATTACATCAGGTCTGCCTTGAGCCAGTATTTCATTTTGCTTTTGTAGGTCTAGAAATGTCCCTGTCACTGATAAATCCAATCTGCTTGTTGTGTTTATAAAAATGATTTTTTTTTCATAGGTTTATGTTTCATTTGCAGCTCTCTGGTGCTTTGACTCCTTTTAGCAAAGTACATCAAAATCTTATCTTGTTGTGTTTACAGAAAGATGCTGTAGAGCTATTGGCCCGCAGGGAGCAGGATAAGCTTCTTTGTATTGTACTCTGCCAGCTTGACATTCTATCTGATGGGTATTTGTTGGGTTCTGAACCGAGAAAACACACAAACCTTATGTATGTAAACCCAGTGGATAAATCAAAGCTGCGTTTGATTTACTAAATCTTCTTTTTCTTTTGCTTCTAGGCTTGATGTGTGTTCATAAGACACACGGTTGAGGTAATATTACGCTGATTTGCCGGCACGGTGTGTCTTATCTAAAAGGGTCTTGGATAGTTTGGGAGGCAGACCTCCGCCCAGCCGCGGGCGGGGGGAGCACTCATGCTTGGCTGTTGCTGGTTGAGCTTGATGAGGAGGTTCTGAAGGGAAACGAAGGGGACACGACTACTATCGAGGCTAATGCTTAGTAGTAAATTAGGCTTAGCTTCATCATTTTGTTTGGAGTTGTCGGATAGTAACGGTTGCTATGATGTGTGATTGGACAATAGCCGTTCTGGGGGCGGGGCCGGCAAAAGGCTAATTCAATTCAGTTTATTTATATAGCGCCAAATCATGACTAGAGTCATCTCAAGGCACTTCACAAAGTAAACATTCCAATACAGTTCAGTTCATTAAGCCAATCAGTAAAAACGTTTCCTATATAAGGAACCCAGCAGATTGCAGATTGATGCAATCCTCATACTAAACAAGCATGTAGCCACTGTGGAGAGGAAAACTCCCTTTTAACAGGAAGGAACCTCCAGAGGATCCTGGCTCATACTGAGGATATCACTGGGTGGTGGAAGGATCTTCCTAATCTAACCCTTTTGAGGATCTCTTTAATCCAGTTCCCACTACCAGGAGCTGGTTTCATTTTTGGTAATGATGTTTTGATCATGACCAAAAAGAACAAAAGTGAAGGTTGGGATGTAGAAAGGCCAGTACATCAAGAGCTTTTCCTTCTTCACCTCACCAGACCAGATCACATCCATCATTACTGGATGAAGCCCACATCTTTCTTATTAGATATGTGTTAAAGGAGCTATGTGGGATATTCATCGAAATCATGGTAAAAATTGCGACTCTTTAGCGCCATGCAGTTCAGAGTAAGTATTGCAGCTACGGTGGCCCACTCAAAAAGGCAACAACTCCAGCGTTCACTCCAGCCATCTGGTTCGTTTTTTTATAAAAAGCATGAGATTGATTTATTTCCAGTCTCTGTAGCCTAACCCACACAAAGCATATAACTACTCAAGCAGGTAAAAAACATTTTTTAATGACTGTTCAGTCTTAATGCATAATGGCAAGCGTAGCCCCCCCCCCTCCCCCGACGAGACGATGCGCGCGCATACACCCCCCCCCGCGACGAGGCGGCGCGATCCGCCACCCCCCTCAGTCTACAAGCATCACGGCTATATATCAGCTGTGGCGTCCGGTGTCATGTGGATCAGAGCAGCGGAGTAAACAAGAGTCTGCCAGTTAGCCATCAGCTGATCGTAGCACACGGTGTGAGCCGCAGTGAAGTTCGAGATGGAGCTAACATCAACCACTGGCTGTTTAGCGATCGGATAGCCGATTAGGTTTGGCTGGAGCCGGAGACACGCTGTGGAAATAAAGTACCGGTAACTAATGCTAACATAGCTACCGGCTAGCGGACCACCGCTGAAGCGTGCTGGGAGAGACACGGCAGGCTGCGGTAAGAGAGGAGACTTTAATAGAAGGAACTTTCTTGAAGAAGGACTTTGGAACTGATACTTTGGGACCGGATTGGGAGCTTTATTATGAAGAAAAGAAATGATCAGCTGAGGTGAGTCATAAACCACACTTGGATGCTGGTGTCTAGCTGTTGCGGGCGGGGTTCTCATCATATGCAGCTGCTGAGTGTTGGAAATCAATAAGACCTGACATATTTGATGTGTCTTTTGATTTCATTGTTATTCAAACTAACAAAGTTACAGCAACGGTGTAGCAGTTAGTCTCGTCTCTTCTTAGTTGCATTGTCAGACGCCATGCTTCCACGGCGCACTGCTGCCCTCTGCTGTTTCTTTCAGGTTACAGTCATAGTGCAAACGCGTAACTCAGAGCTCGTATGTCCCTAAATAGCTACCGTATTTCAAGATGGAGGATGACCATGGAGCGTCGACCACAATTTATGTATTAAAAATGTAAAATTTGAAGCTGAGAGGAATATTTAGAATTGATGTTGGTGAGAAATATTAATGAAAAAGGACAAGTTTGTGCACTGGATGCACAGAATTTGGTAGAAAACAGGTAAAAATATTACACACTGGGGCTTTAAATAGGGATGTTTGATATTATTGGTTTACCATTATTAACGGCCGATAGCAGCATTAAAATTTAATATCGGTATCAGTCTTTTAATGACACGTTTACATACCATACACATATTATGCATCAAACTCTTCAGCTACTTCACCTATAACTCAAAATGTATATGACAGATCTGATGTAGTTTTTGAGATATTTTAGTTTATTTGGCACAACTTGTGAAGTAGAAATTTGCCTCACAGCACGTAGCTATGTGTAGCTAGCTAGCTAACAATCAACTAAAACAACAACCTTCACTCAAAGCTTGTTTTTCTTATCGGAAGATCTTTATAAAAGTTTTATCACCATAGGTGCAATATACAGAAAACTTATAAATACATCACTAACTAATACACACATCTTGGCATCACGCTCAGGGAGAATTAGATTCAGCTGCTGTTGGAGACAAAATAAATATGACACTTTTTCTATTAGTAACTTAAACTGCAGTAGCTGTCATGTTGCACAGAAAATGTTTAAGATGTAAGCATGCATGATAGGAGATATGTGATGTTAGTCACCTAAAATGTTTATTTTTTTCTTTTTCATGAGAGGGGGACACAGCTTCTATCGGTTTATATCGGTGTGACACATATCGGTATTTCGGATATCGGTAAAAAATTCGATATCGAGCATCCCCAGTATTAAATCTTCTTGGCTGGCTGAGGCTACCAGCTGCTTCATTCATGCATCACTATCAATGGATTACTAATCTGTATGTCCAGAAACCACCTGGCCTTTAGTGCTCATTCAAATCCACAAAGATGCACAATATACCTTTGTGTGTTGCAGTTTCAACATTTATTTATTAAGCAATTAGTCTGAATAATTTATTGCAGCCTCATATTTATTTAAAGAGCATGTCATCTACTGGCCATTGTCACTACATATTCACTCTCATTGGTCCATTCTTTTACCAAAGTGTCTCAGACTCAGATGATTCATTCTGCTAAGGTGTTATTTCAGTCTAGCGTTGTCTTTACAGAAGTGTTTACAATCTGTGATGAAGTTACTCAGTTACCCACGCCTCAGAGACGCTAGTTTTCTGATCGGTCGTCTGGCTTCTTAATGGAAGTCCACAGATTTACTCAATAGCTATAGTTTTAACCCATTATCCATTTTAAATAGCTTAAACATTTATTTTAAGGCCACTAAGGGATTGCATTGTCATGAATCTAATTAATGACACCCATTTGAACACCTTTTCTGTTTTCTACAAGAATGCTCAGCAGAGGCGGCTCATTTCTCATCCTTAGACCTCCCTATCAGTTTAACCCAGTGGTTCTCAATTACTTTTGGTGAAGCCCCCCCTAGGGTACATAGATTTTTTCGCGACCCCCCCCCCCCCCCCCCCCCCGGGGGTAATGTGCGGGGGGGGGGGCTACTTTGCATTGGCCCCAAAAGGCCTAGAAACGGCCCTGGGTGTGGGACTGACTTTTGAAGGTGATTTGAATTGTATCAAATAAATAAATATTACATGCTTATAAGTTATTGCTTTATAAAGTTACAAACGTGTAGTGGGATAAATTTACCTGCATTTTCCTTTTCAAGCACTTTGTTTTATTTTTTTATGCAACCATTTTCCTGTCCTGTCTGTATTTTAGCTGCATCGCACTGCTCCATTAAATAAAATCCATGTTTGGACTTTTTCTGTGTTCACAAATCAGTCCGTGCATGTATTGTGGAATCTGTTTTACTCTCCTTTGGGGAAGCTCCGAGCGGGGTGGGGGGAGGGGTTGGGGGGGTCAGGTGCGGTGCGCCGCGCCCCCCCTGCTCCTCCTCCGCGCCCCCCAAGGGGGGCGCGCCCCACTAATTGAGAACCACTGGTTTAACCCCTGCATCAACCCTCTATCCCCTCATCTTCTCCTCGTTCTTCCATCCATCATGCATCTGCTCTCTAAGAAACCCAGTTGGATGGTTTCATCATCCTCTCATCAAGTCCTCAGGTCTATCTACCCAGAATAAATGCTTTCAGACAGTGCCGAGTGACTCATCACGTTCCTCCTGGGGTCACTGATCATTTACGCCAATGCCAGTGGGACCAGATGGCTGGGTTTTCGGCACAAGGTTAACAGTGTTACATGGAGGCTACTTGCTGCCTCACAGTGATGAGCTTCAAATAATTTAAGCTAGTTATAAACATTAAAATGGAATATTTAAAGAACACAAAAGCTGTAGCAGGGAGTTTTTAACACTTTGGACGTTTTGACACAAACTTCAGATTTTCCTTTCTTTGTCACACTAACCAACTGAGAGTATACCATAGCTGTATTCATGTTAAAATGTTGTTCCTTCAGTCATAATTTTCCTGGGTTAATAGTGATTTATGCTGTTCATATTGCATTTGCATTGCCCCAATGGAGAATGTGGGGAGCTCTGAAATCCAGAGGAACCTTTGTTGAAGAGCCTCAGTGGTGACGAAAAGAATATCAGGACAAAGCCAAAATACAGAAACAGTAAGAGCAGCACAGGAAGCTATAGCTGGCTGGCTGGCTGGCTGGCTGGCTGGATGGCTGGCTGGCTGGATGGCTGGCTGGCTGGCTGGATGGCTGGCTGGCTGGATGGCTGGATGGCTGGATGGATGGATGGATGGATGGATGGATGGATGGATGGATGGATGGATGGAAGGCATTGTGATCATTATAATATAAATACTTTACTTTTTGCTAAATTTGATTCATTTTCTTACATTTGGTGAACAAGTGTTGCTAGGTGCAACAGCATACGTGCATTAACAGCATGTCTCCTACATCACTTTGGAGGAAACGTGGCTATGGGGAGAAAAAAGTCTCAATAGATTTGTGTGTGCGTAACTTAAGATCTCTGTGTGTGTAGATAGATCTATGTGTGTGTAACTCTTGATTTGTATCTTGTGTTGTGTTTACATATTCGTGTGTAACTTCAGCTCCTACACATACAAATCATTGAATACAAACACACAAATCAACTATTACACACGGACAAATCTACATTATGGTCATAACCATTTGACTATGTTTTCATGGCTCATAAACACATATATGTCTAAATAAACTATTTTAGATCATTAAAAAGTGAATTTAGGTTGATCTTTTATAACTACAGGATCATGAGACAGTGTTTGCGAAAACACGTCGGACAGTCGGACATTACCGACGTGGTTTAATATTGTCCGACGAAAAACTTGAAATCGTCGGACATTATGACCGACGCCGTGCGTCTTCTCTGAACGTGCCAAACTGGCAGACGTGGCTCAAAAGTTTTCGCAAACACTGATGAGATGTTCTATTTTTCCACAGAAAAACATATTTTGCCCCTTGAACACAAGTTTAGACTAACTCTAAAGAAAATTCATATTTCCCAGCTTTCACCCAGCATTCAAATGCACCATGTACGCACAAATCAGTCAGGTGAGAAAAGGGTCTCAAAAGGATTTTTGTGCTGATCTGTGTGTAATGTAGTTTGTCCGTGTGTACCAGTTAATTTGTGTGTTTGTATTCAATGATTTGTATGTGTAACCCCCAAATTCCACTATCTCCGCTCCGGCACGAACTGTTGGGCGGTTGTGATTTCTGTACATTGACTGCGGAGGTTCTCCGGCATCCGGCAAAAATAGAATCGATCCTATTTTTGCCGGATGGCGGAACGGTGGGCGGCGCACTGCAACACCTTGATTTGTGTCAAGTCGTAGATTTATTGGTATTCATGGAATCATGTTTCAGGCATGGCTCAGCTTTAGCCTTTAGAACAGTCATGGTTCCAGAGGGACGCTATTGTTCATGTTTTAGTGGGCGATGGCAGAAAGCAGACACTAGCTTCATCTCATTGGTCATCTTTTGAAAACAAACAGCACTTGTGAACTGAAGGAACAGACAAATCAAATGTGAGAGGATATGAGGTGTGTTTGTCATCACTAAAACGCACAACAACCCCTCCTTTTGCTGATATTTTCTGATGATTCCCAGGTCTAAATAATTGATGTTCTGCTGTTGCCTGCTGTGTGGGATGTCACCTGCCCAGATGCAGCTGATGTGAGAAGACACAGCAGGAGATTCTGTTGTCGCCGCTCATTTTAAATATCAGTTTGGTTTATAAGAGGCTTCAAATTGAATGAAAATCTGCTGGAAGGTTTGCTTGCCAAGTCTTCATTATGTTTCCAATGGTCCTCATTCACTGTGAAATGCATTTTCTCCCAATGATGGATGATGATAGAGTAAAATGAAATTTTTTTCCATCATCATGCCATATAATCCAGAGGAATCCACGGGGAGGCTGCTCTGCCAGCTGCATACCGGCTATAAATACCTGTTTTCTGGCTGCACCACATCAGTTAGGCCCGTGGGCCTCCCTGTGAGTGTCAGTTTAACTTAGACCCTACTCTAGATCCTGGCTGAGATCATCCGAGTGTACCTTAGGTATTCAGCTTGTTTTGTTATTTAATGTAAAACCATCACATTTGTTGTCCTCATCATGTTATCTAGTCTGTCATTGTCTGCCATTAAACGTGTTAAATTTGGTCTCAGAGGTATTATTTTTTCCAAATTAGGTATTATTTTTTCAGACTATCAGGTGTCCTCAGTGTCGTGGGAACATATTTTCCTTTGGGGGTGCTGTGATCAGCCACACACACACATGCGCACACATGTTTATATAGATATATATTTATATGTAGTAGCTATATATAGCCTAGTAGTAGTATATAGTTGCATTTTTATTCTTGGTTTATTCTTCGAAATAACAACAGCTTAATACCATCAACACTGAGGGAAAACCCCACAACGACATGTCAGAACTTCCAGAATCCACACCGAACTGCACACTCTGCAGCATCCACCCCACCCCTTCACACACGTTGCCTATGCAACTAACGGGCAGATGCTCTATCAGGCTCTTCACTCAGCGGAGTGCACCAGCTGGGCGTACGCCCGGGCTTAACCTTAAGTCCGACGTAGATTTGAAAGTAGCTCGTCGTTAAGACGAGTGCACCACTCAGGCGTAAGCCCTTCAGCCGCTACACCCAGGTGTAACTCACCTGGTCCACACCAGGCATAAGTTGGAAGATCTAGCCTAGAGTTATGAGCGTGTAAATAAGAAACAGATATATGTGCAGACGGGGAACCTGGCACAGAGACTCACCGAGGATGCAGCTGATTCATTTGTTCTGTGCGTAAAGCGTTCATGAAAGACAGGCTATCACCAGAACTGTTTTATTCATTAAATAGCAATGCATTGTGTAATGTCTATAATAATAATCCATACGATAGCTGACCTATTCCGATCATTTTCCTGGATGCAGCGTTCTCGTGCTGAGGAAGTGTTGCTGCGCACACGGCAGAGGAAATCTGTGCGTAATGGCACCATCGTCTAACAGTGTCACTGTTAAACAGCTATATAATCACAACATTGTGAAGAAATAGTTGTGTTAAATTTATAGGATTGCGTACATATAAAAAAATAAACAAATAACAGTGAATGTGTCATTAAATATAAACATTAACATTAATCATCTAAAGTCGATTTGAAACAAACATAACATCAAATTAAGATGAACTATGGTCTAAATAGAATAGATGTTCCGACACGCTGTAGCTGCATCATCTGAGGAGTTTAATTTCTAATTTTAATTTTTCTGCAAGTTCCAGCTTTTCACCTGTTGAGTCTTTAACTTTGATGTTTCCATTGTGGAGAGCTCCTTTTCCAGAAGTTTTTTAACTTAGCTCACCCTCCCTAGTCTCTTCTTTGTTTCTGAGAGGAATACGGCCTTTTTGGGGAAATCCTCGTCTAATCTAAAATGTTTAATATTGTTAATAAAACATAGGTGTGGATAATTTAGAACTTCTTCATGAATGACCTGGCTGTCAGATCGGTCGCTTCCTCAGCGCAGCGCTCATCCTTCCATCTATTTATCAGGTGACACGTCGGGAGCTGAACAACGCCATAAAGGCCAACAAAACCAGGAGAATCCGCTCCAAAAATATGCATAATCATAGAGCTGTATGGCAAAGCTTTGGAAGAGGACTCCCGCCAGTCTGGGGATTTTTAAGAGCAGACAAGTCTTTTTTGTTCGCGACAGATCTTTCCTTTTTTTTCACCTTCTCGACTGTATGCACTCAGCCATCACACTATTATTGGCAGCTGTGATTTTTATCCAAACAGCGGGGGGGGGGGGGTTGTGTTTCTTTTGTATTTGTGTTTTTAAATTTTGTAGAAGGATGCCTCCCTCTTCCACCCTTGCAGCGCTTGGCCTGATGCGTTGCAAGGCAACGAGCACAGCAACACTTGTATCCTCGTCAGCGCGCACGAGGTGCAGTGTGTATGACATAAATCAAATGTAAAAAATAAACATTTACATTTTTTGGGAAATAATACTATGTATATGTAGTAGTGTTCAAAATTAAATCAAGTAAAATACTTTGGTTTAATTTTGCCTGCAGAAATTCAACATACATATTATTAGTCATCCACCAGGGGGTGCTGAAGCACCCTCAGCACCCCTAGTTCCCACGGCCTTGGGTGTCCTATTCTGATTTAAATTCTTTATGCTTAAGTTCGCGTTAGTTCCTTTAAATATGGGCTTTAGGGGTGCAACTGCACGCACGAGGGTCCGCGGATCGGTCACGTGGTAGACCGAGGCGCCACCTGTTCAATCCAAATGAGAAAAGCACAGTGGTGGTCATGGCTAGTGGAGGAGGAGAGGAGCTTAAAAAACCACCACCGGCATCGTTTAAGTCGCATGTATGGGAGCAGGGGCGGTCCTAGACCATTTTGCGCCCTAGGCGAGCTCAAGCATTGCACCCCCCTAATAATAAAAAAAAACACAAAAATACCTTGTTGTCAAATCGCTGTACATTTATTTAAACCATTCTACTAAATCATGCAACAATATGTGCACATTTCTTCAAAGCAAATTATATTCGTTTTCATGGCTGGTCAAAGCAGCACTTACATTTTCCAAGTAACTCAGTTCTCTATGTGTTAAGAAAAATCTTTTGCAGGAAAAAGTTTGCACCAAAAACAAGCTTCTTATGATTATTTTTCTCCATTTACTGAGGTTCTGCTAAAGTGATAGTAGAAACTTCTTCCATCATGTCAGAGGAAAAATGAAGTCAGGTGTTACCTGATGTGGTCCTGTCCAAACCAACTCTGTTCTCTATAGATGCAGGATCAAGTGATGATGGACTGGCACTTCTTACTGCATCTACAGGACACATGAAGCACAAATTCTGATCTTAAACATGAGATGTATTACACCACATGTACACAAAATATAGAATAACTATAACACATGTAAATAGCTACTGTGTGACTGCAACACAAATTGTAACCTGATATATTTTTAAAGAATGCATTATTCCATGAATAAATGAGTCATTGATAAAAATCTTGAAATTAATCAGGCACATAGCAAATGTGGAATCAATGTTGCTGTCAAAATGAGCAGAAGTCACTCACCTGAACAACCAGGTGCAGTAGTTAGTGGCAGGAGGAGCAGCATGTTCTTGTAACGTCTCCTCTGGTGGCTCTAGGTCCATAAATATAATGAGAAAACCAAAGGAAATACATTGGATGTCATGGTACCACATTTTTCACACAAGTCCCTATTTTAATCATAAGTATTTACCGACACGATAGACTCACCTGAGGAAAGCAGAGAAGCTGAGGAGCATGGCTGGACACAAGATCCAGCTGCAGGTTGTCCCAGATACTTTAGAGTGAGTCTAAATGATGTAACAACCAGGCGTATTATCAGCATTGTTCAACTGTTGTATTTCTATAATTTATTCAAGTTGATAAACATTTCAACTTTGACTTTAAGTTTGACCTGTAGTTTGACTGTGGTTAGATGTAAAACTGTATTTCACTGATAAACAGGGAAAATAACCTGGATGCCAAGAGTGTACAAAGCTATTATAGCTGCTAAAATCCATCCTTCCCAATATTTATTTTTCAAATAATAAAGTTATCAAACGTTTAACAGGAACTGTAAATGGACTTTTCACATCTGACCTGGATTACTCTTAACTTTTTAATTTCCTAGAACAATAGTATAACGCTGCAGACCCGGAGACGCAGTTTCAGGCCGACACCACTTTCAGGCTTCTACCCTTTTCGAGACAGCGGCCTCTAATGGACAGATGTTTAACTGCAACCACACCAGATTCAGGCCGACGCCACGTTCAGGCTTCGTTTGTGCTGGATTTCTGATGTGGGAGGGGGAGCTAACTTCACTCAGCTTCACTCGGCTAGTCTGCCGAGGAGAGAGGAGAGAATGTCCGCTGCTGCTGCTGCTGGGACACAGACAGCAGCGCTGTTACGTTTAGCTTTTGTGAGACAGGCGAAAATGTGCATTTTGAGCTTAATTTTTGTCTCGTCTCGTTAACAAAAACTCCCGCACGTCTCGTCATGTTCTAGTCACCAAAGAGCTATTTTTAGCTCGTCAGCGTCTCGTTTTCGTTACGAAAAAAAGGGGCGTCAACGAAGTAAATTCGTCATCGTTATCGTTGACGAAAACAACACTGCTGTGGAGGCCATGGACAGCTCCTTTAGTGGCAGACTGAGACGTCCCAGATGTAAACCAGAACGTAGGTCATTCATTCCCACTGCAGTAAGAGTGTAGACCTCCACAGTTTAACTGTTACTGGTATTATCCAGGTACACGCTAGCATCAGTGCTAGATTCAGTACGTGTTCAATACCCAGATGCACATTTGTATGTCTGTGTCTTTTATGCTGTTTCTCCTTGGAAATGTAATTCTTTATTTTCTATTTTTATTGTAATTTTTTATTCTTTTTTTAATTGCTGAAGGTTACGGTAATAGCCTAATGCCTTTGTGTATTTACCTGTTATTTTTTCATATTGCTCTAAGTGTATGTGCTGCCTTAACGAGTGAATTTCTCCACTGTGGGATCAATAAAGCCTATTCTATTATATCTCTGACTGATCTGAACCTTTAAGTGACAAAAACAGTAAATCTGAGATACTTGATCACAACACTGTGAGCTCAGATAAATGTGACTGTGTATTTTTCCCACTTCACCAATAGATGATCTTCATGCCGGTCGCTGGGATTTAGAGGATGGCTGATCCCTCTCTAACCTAAAGACTCGGAGGCTCCTGGAGCTGTCCGAAGTGCTGAATCTGAAGCTCACGTGTCTTTTTAACCCACCTCTCTGACATCCTGACCAATAATTTATTACCTCTCNTCAGCATCCATAAATGTACATATCCTTTTATCAATCACAAGGTAGAGTGTAATACTTAACCCCCCCACATACCTTGTCTTGATGTTATTTGTCAAAAATTAATTAATTTTAATAAACGTCCTAAGAATCATGTCTAGGAGCCCCAGAGTTTTCACAGCACCAGAGGCTCCCTGATGTAAACTGAGAACCACAGGTGTGTACTATAAACAGTATATTATTGTCAAACATTATGCTTGATTGTTTTAACCAGAAAAGTGCAAAACTACATCCAGAAGAGCCAAAGAGAGCCTGTCTGTGACCTCCCACAGACTAACCTCAGCCTGATGATGTGAGTATTTAAACATCATAACACTAACCCTAACCTAAACCAAAAGCGTATTCACACCATATGTCTAAAACCATGTTTTAGGGTATTTTGTCATTGTGATGCCCAGCCAAATGTCCCCACAATGTGGAAATATCCACACGCTACATGCTTAAAATTTGTTCACTTCAGCATATAAAAACAAGTACCTCAGAGAGACTCTATTTTTTGCCCCTCCCACTCCACACACAATACAAATCAAGTCTTAATGTTGTCCAATTCAATTTTTGGAAATTACTGATGCAAATATATTAAATATGTTTCTATTCCTTTACAGGAGGCTGTGATTGGTGGATGATGAGGCTGGGCTGGGCCAGAAAAACCAAACTAAACACAGATGTGTAGCTGTCATGCTGGATGCCACGGCCGTCAGACTTGATCTCATTGGTTAAGTCTGTGGTTCTGAAGAGAAGGCAGCACCACGTGGCCAAACTCACCTCTCTTGAACTGCAGAAGGGGAGCTCCAGATAAAAGTTCTACAAAGCAGTCCTCTTCCAGGGGTTTTAGCTCATGTAAAGCTTTCAATTACTATTTTAAAACATTCTCAACACAAGTAACAGATAAATTAAGACAAAACAAATAAAACTAACTCCTTAAAGCAGTTAGTTCTTTGTTTCTCTCTCTTTCTCCCTGTGTGCTGTTTGGCTGTAAAGTAATCAGAATTGATGTCTGAGTATTGAAAACAAGCCTTACAGTTTTTTTCTCACAGGTGGAGCGTTATAGATTCAGCTACACACAAATATACAACAGAACCAGAATATCACTATGCAGTCAGTTCTGACAGATGGTTTGTCGATTTCTTGTCATTCAGACTTTGTTTTGGTTGGTGTCTCTCTCACCCTATCTTTGAGTTATATTGGTACTATATGTATATGAAACACTCATTTATTTAAATTGTTATAAGAATTATATTGTTTATAATAAAATGGCTGAGTAGTACTTGCTGCTTCTCTATCATATATTAAGTGTGTTTTTTATAAATACCTACCATAGATCTCACACCTGGTATATAGTCCTATTTGAATTATTTTGATTGTCATTGTTTGACTGTGATTTTTATGTGTTTGATCTTTTTTTCTATAGGTTTTGTCACTAGGCAGTGGATAAGAATCCCATATGTACCCACAGCAAACCCATTATGATTAAAAACGTTCAAACATGTGTCCTGTATCAGAGCTACATGTGTGAAGTTTACAGAGAAGAAAACCGCATCAAAATCGGTTCAGTATTCAATGAGTTATGGTTGATTTAACATGCTGACACTTCAATGTCTCTGCAAAGGGAGGGGGGGCGCGACCGATCCAAGATGGCGGCGCCACCGCTCGTCAGCGCCCATAGGCAATAGCGGCCACGAGGGGTCTATCAATGATTACTCTTAACTTTTTAATTTCCTAGAACAATAGTATAACGCTGCAGACCCGGAGACGCAGTTTCAGGCCGACACCACTTTCAGGCTTCTACCCTTTTCGAGACAGCGGCCTCTAATGGACAGATGTTTAACTGCAACCACACCAGATTCAGGCCGACGCCGTTCAGGCTTCGTTTGTGCTGGATTTCTGATGTGGGAGGGGGAGCTAACTTCACTCAGCTTCACTCGGCTAGTCTGCCGAGGAGAGAGGAGAGAATGTCCGCTGCTGCTGCTGCTGGGACACAGACAGCAGCGCTGTTACGTTTAGCTTTTGTGAGACAGGTGAAAATGTGCATTTTGAGCTTAATTTTTGTCTCGTCAACAAAAACTCCCGCACGTCTCGTCATGTTCTAGTCACCAAAGAGCTATTTTTAGCTCGTCAGCGTCTCGTTTTCGTTACGAAAAAAAGGGGCGTCAACGAAGTAAATTCGTCATCGTTATCGTTGACGAAAACAACACTGCTGTGGAGGCCATGGACAGCTTCTTTAGTGGCAGACTGAGACGTCCCAGATGTAAACCAGAACGTAGGTCATTCATTCCCACTGCAGTAAGAGTGTAGACCTCCACAGTTTAACTGTTACTGGTATTATCCAGGTACACGCTAGCATCAGTGCTAGTTTCAGTACGTGTTCAATACCCAGATGCACACTTGTATGTCTGTGTCTTTTATGCTGTTTCTCCTTGGAAATGCAATTCTTTATTTTCTATTTTTATTCTAATTTTTTATTCTTTTTTTAATTGCTGAAGGTTACGGTAATAGCCTAATGCCTTTGTGTATTTACCTGTTATTTTTTCATATTGCTCTAAGTGTATGTGCTGCCTTAACGAGTGAACTTCTCCACTGTGGGATCAATAAAGCCTATTCTATTATATCTCTGACTGATCTGAACCTTTAAGTGACAAAAACAGTAAATCTGAGATACTTGATCACAACACTGTGAGCTCAGATAAATGTGACTGTGTATTTTTCCCACTTCACCAATAGATGATCTTCATGCCGGTCGCTGGGATTTAGAAGATGAGTGATCCCTCTCTAACCTAAAGACTCGGAGGCTCCTGGAGCTGTCCGAAGTGCTGAATCTGAAGCTCACGTGTCTTTTTAACCCACCTCTCTGACATCCTGACCAATAATTTATTACCTCTCTCTACTCTCACACTTGTCCAAACCTGGGCTAACATCACTCAGAATTTAACCATAAGCCCTATCAAATAGAAAGTTTTTGAGCCTAGTCTTAAAAGTAGACAAGGTGTCTGCCTCACGGACTAAAGCTGGGAGCTGGTTCCACAGGAGAGGAGCCTGATAGCTAAAAGATCTGCCTGCCATCCTACTTTTAGATATTCTAGGAACTAGGGGTGGGTGCATTTCATCGATGCGGCGATGCATCGCAAAGCTTCACGTGAGGATTCAGAATCGATTAATGAACGCCGATGCTTAAAAAAATAAATAACGTGAAGCTTTGTTGCAAAGCCGGTACTAAAAAAAAATACACGTAACCGGAGCCTTAACAAATGTAAGTTATTTGTTTTTGTGTAAGGAAGATGTTTTTTACTGGCGCACAATGTGGTAATCTAGGTGCTGTGGAGGAAAATAGAGGAACCAGCAGAAACGGTCCAAAGTTTGGGATCAAACGCGCGGGCAGATTGGCTAATGCTAACTAAGCTAGCGGATAGCAGACTCACGCCGTGGGTTCCAAAAGAACACGATGATCTTGGAACTAAGAATGACTAAACTCTACAAGCGGAAGAAAAGTCCCACCATCCTGTTTATTCGTAGCTGTCTGCAGCTATGGAGCAGAGCCACAGCAGCTACCGGGACTCATGACATTGTTGTTGCTACGAGATTGCGCAACACACCGCTCCAGGTCTATGGCAAGCCGTTGTAGTATATAATTCACAAACACTTCTATCTGTGAACGTAATTTAAACTGGATTATTGCCAACCCGTACATTATAGACATGCCACCACTACATTGTTACCAGTAGAAATGAAATATTATTCAATATCTCAAAAGCTGTAAGACAGTTGAGGTGACAACATGTTGTTTTGCATGTTATTGAACTGTTTTCTAATAATGTTCTGTTGTTAAATAAAGTAAAGGAAGGAGAGAAAAAATGTTTCCCTAGCAGGTTTTAAATGTTTAAAGCTTTCCCTGATCGAAGTTAAGTTGGTCAAAGTGCAAATATTTACACAAGTCATAAAGTCATAAAATAAGATTTTGTCTTTGAAAAATAGTTAAATGTAAAAAAAAGTATTTACTTACTGAGAGTAGTTTTAGAGGAACTGAGGTAATTGATAGGTTATTTATTTACAAATGTAGACAAAGAAGAAGACAATCAATCTCGTATGAAAAAAAGCATTAAAAATGTTAATAATCGAAGAATCGTGGCACCAGTAATCGAATCGAACCAACAACCATTATAATCGAAGAATCGAAGCTCCCATAATCGAAATCGAATCGAATCGTGAAGTACCCTTTTTGGAACACCCCTACTAGGAACCACCAGTAAACCTGCAGTCTGAGAGCCAAGTGCTCTGTTAGGAACATATGGAACAATCAGATCACTGATGTATGATGGAGCTTGATTATTAAGAGCTTTATATGTGAGAAGGAGGATCTTAAAATCTATTCTGAATTTAACAGGCAGCCAATGTAGGGAAGCTAAAACAGGAGAGATGTGGTCTCTCTTTTTAATTCTCATCAGAACTCTAGCTGCAGCATTTTGGACCAGCTGAAGACTTTTGACTACATTCTGTGAACCTCCTGATAGCAATGAATTACTGCAGTAATCCAGTCTTGTGGTAATAAATGCATGAACCAGTTTTTCAGCATCACTCCTGGAAAGGATGCTTCTTATCTTAGCAATATTCCGAAGGTGGAAGGTGTTCACCCTGAGACCGGGAGATCGTGGGTTCAAATCCTCAGTCGGGTCATACCAAAGACTTTAAAAATGGGACCCAATGCCTCCCGGCTTGACACTCAGTAGGGGCTGGATTGGGGGTTAAATGGTAAATGGCCTGTATTTGTATAGCGCCTTCTTAGGGTTCTACAACCCCCCAAGGCCTTAAACCACCAAATATTTCCCGAGCTCACCGCTGCAGCTCACTGCTCCCCACAGGGATGGGTCAAATGCGGAGATGTAATTTCACCAGCATGTGATCATGACTAATGAGACATAAACTTTATAAAAGACAGAGTCTCGCTGTTTTACTCAGGCTGAACTACAGCAACTATTCTCAGGTGCGATCTCACTGCTGAGCGGTACGGGGGCTTTGACCTGCTCCGTCTCCGACCTGGGCCGGTGCACCCCTCCTTGGTGGACCTGGTGGTCCCGGGCTCCCCCAGGAGCACCATATCTATACCAAACGTAGTGCAGACACCCGATCAGCATAGTCCACAGCAGCCCAGACCTCCTGAGCTCAAACGATCCTCCAGCCTCAGCCTCCCAGTAGCTTGGATTACAGGTGCGCGCCACCTGAGAACCAGACAGGAGATTTAACTGTTAGATGATCATAATAGTGAGTTAAAACAGAAAATGTAAGAAAATAAGAAACAGAAACAAGTTAGAAAACAGAGTTCTATATGGAACTCTGCATTTAACTAGCAGCCACTGAAAGTGAAAGAGGAGCAGAGTGATGTGGTGTGTGCAGCACAGACATTCTGACCCACCTGTAACTGATTCAGGGAGGTTTTGCTCAGAGGAGTGAAAAATGAGTTTCAATAGTCCAAGCATGAGCAAAAGAAGCTGTGGTCAACACAAATGTAGGTAAAAACATTACTGGACAGAATACATTTGATTTGATTTCCAAAGCGGAGCCAGCCGCCCACAGGAAGCTCACTTCAGCAGCTTTCATCCAGGATCTCATACTTGGTCCCAATCTCAGCTCCTTCTTCACGTGACAGACCAGAGATCTGGTGATCCTACCATCACTCAGCTACGAGACACCAAAAACACAAAGTGGAGCAGAGTTTGGTCTTCCTACCAAACTGTACTAAACTCAACTGAAAAGAAAAACGAGTAAAGAAAAAATGAAATTAAATCTTGGGGATGTTGAAATAAAAAGTTTAACATGTTTTTGACAGTTTTTATTGCTTTTTTCCCTTTTTAACTGGAAGTGAATAATTTTTGCTTCATTTTTTCCCCACAAGTCCATGACTGTTTAGTGGTTGTGGAGATGACTGACCGTATCCCTGTGGGATCCCTCAGGGCGTGTGGGGCGGCTGGCCCTCTGTGACGCTCCAGAGCAGGAACAGACTGGCACTGCAGGGTAACGATCCCCATCTCATTGCTGAGAGTACCATTACCAGTGCCGTTTTTTTTTTTTTATGTTTTTTACTTTGTTTTGTTAAACCAAAGTGCTGTACAAAACAGAGCCAAATGCTCGAACATATCAACGAAACATAATGAAAGCATGGAAATCAGGTAATACACAAAAACATAGCACAAAACCACGGATAAAAACTCCTACTAAAAACTAACAGACTAAGAGAACAAGGTAAAAGTAACAGCAGAGTAAAAAATAATGCAGCAAGTGATAAAAACCAATTAAAATGGCACATATAAAATCATAGAAATGTATGTATGCACAAACATGAAAACGACACATAGGAGGCGTGTCGTCGTCACCCTCCGCGAGCCCGTCCGAGAGCCCTTGCGCCGACACCAAAAGGCGCTGCTTGCCTCCGTACCGACGCAGACGGAGAAGTATAAATTAGGCTTTAAGCTGACGTTTATGTCTTTGGCCTTTTTCTGTTGGCTGTTTTCTTTTTGCAGTGTAAGTTTGGTAAAAGCCTGTCTGAATCAGATTGTCACAGTTAAGGTTCAGTTTGTCTGAAGGTAGCTGGAATAAACTTCAGAAACATTTTGAATTCACCAAAAAGCCTCGAAGTTCTAAATTCGCTTTCTGGCACAGCCCCCAGGTGTGAGAACACCTGAGTTTGGCTTTTTTAAGGTTTTTACTTTGTTTTGTCTTTAAAAAGACAGTTGTTGGTTCTTCTGGAGGCTTAATCCGACGCCAAGACTGTTCTGGATCTGAAGTTTGTGTCTTTTGCCCTTTTCTGTTGGCTGTTTTCTTTTTAGGGGGCGAGAGCTTCAGTTTTGGGGTCTTTCAGCCAGGATCTTCTCCAGAACAGAGCGAACGCTACCCAGAAACAGCCTGTTTCTGGTGTAATTAAACGTTTGCTCTGTATCTTTTTGCTTCCTGAGTCACGGATGAATAAACTTTTATATTTTATGACTTTTTCCGTGGGGGCGTGTCGTCGTCACCCTCCGCGAGTCCGTCCGAGAGGCTCTAAGCCTAATTAATACCTCTCCGTCAGCTCCCCGAGGCAGAGACACGCTCTCGAACTTCTCCGTCACCTGGGGAGTGCTGAAAAGCAATTCCCCGCCAGGACAGCAGAGGGTATGGNGTTAAAGGAAAAGGCTGGAAATTATTTACAATGATTTATAAAGCTGCCTACATTTTTTTCACTTTTTTCAGATTTCCCAAAGATGGAGAAAGAAGGAGGCAGTGGCAAGTTTCCCTAAGAAGGGAGAAATTTGTTGTCAACAACAGGACAATGATCTGCAGTGAGCATTTCAAGGCGGAGGACTTTGACAGGACTGGGCAGACAGTCCGACTTAAATCCGGTGTTGGGCCAACAATTTTCCAATTCCCTGCTCATCTTCACAAGGTTGGATGGATATGTGTGTCTATCCAGCAATGAATGAAATGAGCAATGAAAAAGCTGTCTTGTGATGTCTGCCGTGCCAGCCTGGTAATGGATGCTGCATCCGCCAATAATAACCAGAGCTACCATTTGCTGTCTCTGAAAAACAAAGGGGGTCTTGTGATCCCATCTGAAGGTACTGTGAGGGTCATCAGAGCAGCAGAGTGGGCAATTCGCCAGACATCAGCAGGCAGACGATCACAGCCCATCAAACCACTGGAGGTGATCTACCTTGTGCGTGAGAGGATCGGGTCAGAGGATGTGTTTTTGCTTGGGGAGCACATCAGAGATACACAGTATGGAATTGAGTGTCACTACCATATACTGTTGACATCTATTGTCTCCCTGTTCTTCAAGCTGAGGCTGCACCACATTGCCAAGTTAACAACACTTAGCTTGCAGTCTGACAACGTGAGACAGAAACTCACAAAAGCTGTCCTTTTCAAAGGTCAGTAGCAGATGAAGCTCACAATGCACACCATGTGATTTTAGGATCTCAGACATTGTCATATTGTTTGTCTGAGGTAGTCAGGGTTCTATAGACTTGACAAAAATATCTGAATAGAGACTGTAATTTTTATAATCAAAAACATGTTTTGAAATCTAATAAACAAGTTTTCCATTACTGTCATTCAGGTATTCTGTATTTTGTTTATTTGTTTTTAATAAGTATTTATTTATCCTGTTACGTTAACTCACAATTATCCTAGTTTTCTCTTCATCTTAAACTTTCATTGTAAATGGGTTGCAGGCTGAAATAAAAAATAAATGTTAATTACAGTAATCAACTTGACAAAGCAAGTATACATTTGGTTCATATTATTTGCAAATATTAAAGGTAAAATAAATAAAATATTTTCTGAGTTCTTTTTTTTGACTGGGTGTTTTTCTTTAAATATAGTTTGCTGTTTATTTGTTTTACTATTGTCTTTAAATTTAATAGGGTATTTATGACTTTATTTATAGGTTGATATGGTAAGTTACAAGGCATATTATAAGATATAAGATATTTATAAGTTGACCTCAATCATTTTACAAACCACAGTTAGTTGATCAGAAGCAGATCTTTGTTGACATTAAAACGATCATATGTTAAGTCTGAGAAATTGACAGGATATGGGAAAAATGCTGGAAAGTGGAGTGAAATAAGGGGAGTTTACGGCCAAACCCGATATATTTCATAGCCATGTCTCTGGCGTTTATAACAAACCAAACCGTTTGAAAATCGGTTGAAAATTGAGCAAGTTAGAGTTATTTAAATAGTACATTCACCATTGACACCGATGTTATGAAATGGGGCAGCTGTCCGAGGTAAGATGGCCGCCACGTACGGACGTTCGTCCAGCCCACGAACAGCGCGGGTAAGGCATCTAGTGTTTATATGATATCTATGGTTTCAGTCTCCCAGACCGGTCCGGTCCGGTTCGGACAAGATAAACGGAACTTTGTTGCTGCGTCTGCGAGTTCTAATGAAATACTTTTAAACACTAAAAGACTGAAATATCAGTCCTACGCAGATAAAAATAAAATAGATGAACTTCGTGCACATGCAGCAACGGAACAGAGGGTAGTATACGGTATTACCTAATGTACGAGGAACCAGTAAGCAGAGTTGACAAAACAAACAAGACACGCTCACCATGGTGACTCTGTCTATGGTTTAGAGGTCTTTCATACTGTGTACGATACCGCTGTTGTCTTTTTTTCTGCCGTGACCTCAAAATAACTGACTTCTTCTATTGACGCCATGTTTGTTTTGGTTGGCCCACAAACTCAGCTCTCTATATCTGGTCTGAGTACTCTGGTGTGACCCCTAGTGGAGCACTCCAGTACTACATGCAGTGCTGTGCAGCAGCAAGTATGTAAACATATGGCAACAAACGCTGCCTGCGCCAACGCGACGTTAAAAAGCAAGTATATTGCAGTCCTAAACGTTAATTACGTAGCATGCCCTGTATATGTACTGTCAATGAGCATGCAACAGATCACCATGGCAACAAGTGCTTTTACGTTAGATAGGTAAGTGCAGTCTCGCCTCTGTGACGCTGAATCCAGGATAAATAAAGAAAACTGGTTTTGACTAAACNAGGCGTGTCGTCGTCACCCTCCGCGAGCCCGTCCGAGAGCCCTTGCGCCGACACCAAAAGGCGCTGCTTGCCTCCGTACCGACGCAGACGGAGAAGTATAAATTAGGCTTTAAGCTGACGTTTATGTCTTTGGCCTTTTTCTGTTGGCTGTTTTCTTTTTGCAGTGTAAGTTTGGTAAAAGCCTGTCTGAATCAGATTGTCACAGTTAAGGTTCAGTTTGTCTGAAGGTAGCTGGAATAAACTTCAGAAACATTTTGAATTCACCAAAAAGCCTCGAAGTTCTAAATTCGCTTTCTGGCACAGCCCCCAGGTGTGAGAACACCTGAGTTTGGCTTTTTTAAGGTTTTTACTTTGTTTTGTCTTTAAAAAGACAGTTGTTGGTTCTTCTGGAGGCTTAATCCGACGCCAAGACTGTTCTGGATCTGAAGTTTGTGTCTTTTGCCCTTTTCTGTTGGCTGTTTTCTTTTTAGGGGGCGAGAGCTTCAGTTTTGGGGTCTTTCAGCCAGGATCTTCTCCAGAACAGAGCGAACGCTACCCAGAAACAGCCTGTTTCTGGTGTAATTAAACGTTTGCTCTGTATCTTTATGCTTCCTTAGTCACGGATGAATAAACTTTCATATTTTCTGACTTTTTCCGTGGGGGCGTGTCGTCGTCACCCTCCGCGAGCCCGTCTGAGAGGCTCTAAGCCTAATTAATACCTCTCCGTCAGCTCCCCGAGGCAGAGACACGCTCTCGAACTTCTCCGTCACTTGGGGAGTGCAGAAAAGCAATTCCCCGCCAGGACAGCAGAGGGTATGGCCCTTTTCTGTTGGCTGTTGTTTTTAGGGAGCGAAAGCTTCAGTTTTGGGGTCTTTCAGCCAGGATCTTCTCCAGAACAGAGCGAACGCTACCCAGAAACAGCCTGTTTCTGGTGTAGTTAAACGTTTGCTCTGTATCTTTGTGCTTCCTTAGTCACGGATGAATAAACTTTCATATTTTCTGACTTTTTCCGTGGGGGCGTGTCGTCGTCACCCTCCGCGAGCCCGTCCGAGAGGCTCTAAGCCTAATTAATACCTCTCCGTCAGCTCCCCGAGGCAGAGACACGCTCTCGAACTTCTCCGTCACCTGGGGAGTGCTGAAAAGCAATTCCCCGCCAGGACAGCAGAGGGTATGGCCCTTCTCTGTTGGCTGTTTTTTAGGGAGCGATAGCTTCAGTTTGGGGGTCTTTCAGCCAGGATCTTCTCCAGAACAGAGCGAATGCAACCCAGAAACAGCCTGTTTCCGGTGGAGCTGAAATGCACTCTGTCTGGCAGAAAAAGAGCGTTCTTAAAGAACCTCAGCTGAGGATGCTCGATGAGCAGACCCCCAAAGCTCCCAACGGTCCTCCTCAGATGAGAATTAACACGTTTTCTGTCGTTGTTAATTCTCCCTGGCTGTCCATATCGCCACGCCTGCCGTTCATTAATGGTGGAAAAGGCAATTCTCATTTGCGGGAATTTCTCATGCAGTTGAGACAAATCCCTTTGGATTTGAGAAGCCAATTCCACCGGGGAAACGAGACCCAAATCGTTTCCTCCAGCGTGGACAACCAAAACGTCTGGGGGACCGTGTGTGGATACCTCAGAGAGGAACCACGGGAGGACACCAGCCCAGCGCATGCCGCCTTTACCAAACCATTGGACCTTAGCGTTTAGTCCAAAGTTTGTCCCAAACTGCTGTTGAGCCGCCTCTTCACCCCGACGAATGTAACTGGACCCTATAATCCAGATTACTGGGGTGGGAGGTTGCTCAGATGCAGTGCTGGGAGGCTTGGAGGCATGCTTGGGTCGCAAAACGTTCCCATTTCGTCGACCCTTGAGTCGAATCATGGTGGGACGTTTTGGCTGGGAGGTGTCCTCAGACAGCCGTTGCTTCTTACAAGCAGTGCTGGGAAAATCAGCGTTTTCATGACCTCCGTCACTCAAACGCTTTCTTTTCCCAGACAACTGCTCTGAGCTGGCTGAGAAGGCAAAACCAACGTTGCTAGCCATGGATCTCAAGTGGTGAATAAAGATGCTGTGATACTCACCAAATTCACCAGATTCCGCTGAAGTGAGCTGTCAAAGGATGCTGGTAACACAAAACCAAAGTTTTCTGCGAGCAGCAATCCGACCAACACCGCTCTTCAACGCACGTCTGATAATGAAAGACCTCTGTCAGATTCCTGGAACATGTAGCTTGGGTGGCACCACCACGCATTCCATTAGGCCATACGCCCCGCCCACTCACGTTTCCAACCACGTGTCCATGACGTCTGCTAGTGCTACCGCGCATGCTCAATCTTGTGTCGGGGGTTTCAGTCTCCCAGACCGGTCCGGTCCGGTTCAGACAAGATAAACGGAACTTTGTTGCTGCGTCTGCGAGTTCTAATGAAATACTTTTAAACACTAAAAGACTGAAAGATCAGTCCTATGTAGATACAAATAAAATACCTGAACATAGTGCACATGCAGCAACGGAACAGAGGGTAATATACGGTATTACCTTATGTACGAGTAACCAGTAAGCAGAGTTGACAAAACAAACAAGACACGCTCACCATGGTGACTCTGTCTATGGTTTAGAGGTCTTTCATGCTATGTACGATACCGCTGTTGTCTTTTTTTCTGCCGTGACCTCAAAATAACTGACTTCTTCTATTGACGCCATGTTTGTTTTGGTTGACCCACAAACTCGGCTCTCTACAGCTGGTCTGAGTACTCTGGTGTGCCACCTAGTGGAGCACTCCAGTACTACATGCAGTGCTGTGCAGCAGCAAGTATGTAAACATATGGCAACAAACGCTGCCTGCGCCAACGCGACGTTAAAAAGCAAGTATATTGCAGTCCTCAACGTTAATTACGTAGCATGCCCTGTATATGTACTGTCAATGAGCATGCAACCGATCACCATGGCAACAAGTGCTTTTACGTTAGATAGGTAAGTGCAGTCTCGCCTCTGTGACGCTGAATCCAGGATAAATAAAGAAAACTGGTTTTGACTAAACTTGATCAGGTAAACTTAGATTATATTTTTCTAGAACACCAAATTAGGCAGATAGTCATTTTTTTATTTAATTTTTCACAATAACAAGTACAATTAAACAAAGTTAATTACACAAGACATACATTGAAAGCTTAAGAAGAAAAGACCACATATGACAAAGTACTACCTACAGAACATAATAATAATAATAATAATAATAATAAAAATAATAATAATAATTATAAAATAAAATATGGGTTGTGCGAGAGTGAGAATCATATAAGGTTCAGTAATTTAGTTTTAATATCCTTTGCGTTTTTTGATGAGGAAAATTGTTCTAAAATATTGTTTTTAATAAAAAAAAATTCAGGTTTTCCTCCAGTGAATTAGGCAGGTAAAGTCAGTTGTTTTAACCACAGTGATACAGGTGAACGTCAGCCTTCTGTTGGATAAATGTCGCCCTCTTGTGGCTGTTTGGTGGCACTACACCTGGTTAGCAATATCTTGGCAGATTTTTCTAATGGTTGTAGAAAGTGAGATAACGGAACATCTGTATGAAACCAATCATAATCATAAAAGAAAAACAAATCATTTCATTACAGGTTTGTATCTTATTGTTGTCAAACAATTCTCAGTATTTTCTAGTAAAGAACTTTTGAAAACACAGTTCTTGTAAAAATTAATGTTCTGATATGTTAAATATGCTGCTCATGACTGAAAGGGTTGTGTTTTCTGACTCAGTTGAATTAAATGTGGATATATATAAATGATCATAAATGAATGAGCATATATATTTAAATATAGGCCTATACCTATTAAACATGGATATAGAATAGAATAGACTTTATTGATCCCACGGTGGGGAAATTCACTTGTCACAGCAGCACCATCACTCAAAGGGTAATTAGAAGAAGATAAAAACAAGGATACATGTATATACACATAGGCAGTAATCTACTATTGTAATCTTAGATCACTAAAAAACCACGAATAAAAGATAAAAACAAACTTGGTACCAACACTATGCAGCATACTGTAAGAGACACAGACACCAATGTGAATCTGGTATTGCACAAGTATAGAACACATACTGAATATTGCATTGGTGTTATTGTGTACCAGGATGATACCAGTAAAGCTTAATCTGAGGAGTTATACACTCTTACAGCAGAGGGGATGAAGGCGATAGCGCTCAGTTTTACATCTGGGATGTCTCAGTCTACCTCTGGAGGAGCTGTCCATGATCTCCACAGTGGAGTGCAGTGGGTGGGAGGGGTTTCTTAAGATGGAGGTCATCTTCCCCAGCATCCTCCTTTCACACGTCTCCTCAACAGAATCCAATGGGCAGCCCAGAACCGAGGTAGCTTTGGTACCAGTTCAGTTTACTGTTGAGGTGAACACCCAGGTACTTAAAGGTGTCCACCACCTCAATGTCTGCTCCCTGGATGTTTACTGGTGAGTGAGGAGGAGTGTTTCTCTGGAAGTCAATCACCATTTCCTTTGTTTTACTGGTGTTCAAGCGAAGGTGGTTACGCTCACACCAGTCCACAAAGTCCATGATGACTGACCTGTACTCCTGGTCGTTCCCCTCAGACACACAGCCGACGATGGCCGAGTCATCAGAGAACTTCTGGAGGTGACAGCTGCTGGTGTTGTAGGTGAAGTCCGAGGTGTAGAAGGTGAAGAGAAAGGGTGAGAGCACTGTACCCTGTGGAGCTCCGGTACTGCACACGACCACCTCAGACGTACAGTTGTGCAGCCTCACGTACTGTGGCCTGTTGGTGAGGTAGTTGATGATCCATGAGGTCAGATGTTCATCCACTCCTGTACCCCTCATCTTCTGCAGCAGTAGACACGGCTGGATGGTGTTGAAGGCACTGGAGAAGTCGAAGAACACGATCCTCACAGTGCTTTTTTGCATCTCGAGGTGATTCAGAGCCCTGTGCTGCAGGTAGATGAGGGCGTCCTCCACCCCCATGTTTGGTTTATATGCAAATTGAAGTGGGTCTATTTCTGGGGTCACCACTGAACGTAGATGGGTGAGGATGAGTCTCTCCATAGTCTTCATCAGGTGGGAGGTCAAGGCGACAGGTCTGTAGTGGTCTGGTTCCCTGGGATGTGATGTTTTGGGGACTGGAACCACACAGGAGGTCTTCCACAGGATGGGGACCGGCTCCAGTCGAAGGCTCAGGTTGAACATGTAGCTCTCCTTTGGGACTGAAAAGGAGTCCAGCAGCAGCTCCTTCAGCTCCATTTAGTCCCTGATCTGCTTCTGCAGTGGAACCCTTTAACTCCTGCTCACATCTGCTCAGACGGTCATTCATCCATTCAGCAGCTACAGCAGGTGACTCGCAGGGAAACGATGCATGAAAGCACCAGAAACAGCAGTCTGAACTAACGAGTCACAAGCTAAAATATTTGGCTCAGACAGACAGAAGGTAGCCAAGAGAAAACTGAAGCTTTTTCATGGTTTTCTTTCTTAACAGTTTTTTATTGATCTTTTTTAAATAGTTTATTGTGAAACGCCTTATTTGATCTGAACCTTTCTGGTTCTTCACACCACAGTCACACACCCTGCAGTGTCAGAAACACGTTATTGTGTTCTAGTGAAAAAGAGTCGGGTCAGCTACCAGGTGTTGTGGAAAATAAATGATATCTGAAAAATTATTTCTATTAGTGTAATTAAAACTAATCAGAGATGTTCAAACAAAAGTTATTATTTTATTAGATTTCTTCCACAGAGGGAATTTTCATCAAAAAACAGTTTAAAGAAACTCACGTTCATTTAAGAAATCCACACATCTAAACTTAAGTTCAACAAAAGTGGTGCCATAAAACCAACAGGGAAGGCCACAGTACAACCTTTCTGAACGTATCAACTTTGTTTTGACAAAGAGAAAATCAAAGGTTGCGTGGAGAGGAAGCAGCGCTGTTGGTGGAGTGAGCTCCATCAGTGGAAGAGGAGCTCTTTTAATCTGGAAAACAGAAACATTTTAGAAGTTAATGATCAGACTTCAGAGTAGATCTGTAACGCTGCTCTAAACGCGCCTCATGATGACTCACCTTAAGGATGTTTTCTCCCACAGGCTCATCCTCCTCTCTGGGCCTCCCAGTGGGGAGTCAGGGATGCTGATGTTGTGTTTGGTCGTCCATCTCTCATAACACTCCTCTTTCTGTCAGAGCCTCCTTTGCTTTAGGCCTTTTCTCCCAGTAGGCGTCCAGCGTATTCTTGATGTTCTGCCTCTGTTTGTCACGGCTGACATCTGTCGCCTCTGCCTCTCTCTGACCTCGGGTCTCCTGATAGAAGATGTAAAAGTTTGCTGTAGGAGTAAAAACAAGAGCAGGAGAGAAGATCAGCATGTTCTGTGGTGATGAAGAGGTGTTTTCTGGATTCTTATTTTAGGTGAAGCTGGTCACGCTGCTCGTTCTCTCATGTAGGCTTTGCTGATCTTTTTACTGTAGTGGTCGTAGATGACACCATCCAGCCACTTCAGGAACCTTCTACAAGAGCTTTTCTCTTTTGGCTTTTCACAGGTTCTCCCACCTGAGATGAGGGCCAGATCTTGAAACTCCTCTAGCTTATTTGTTAG
>SSNS01000085.1:977418-989428 GCA_006937985.1 Aphyosemion australe
GGGTGTGTCCGAATCCAGGGGCAGGATGCTTGTGAGGACGGGTCCTTGCCAGTCTAGCAAGGCCGGGTCCTTGCGAGACCGCTAAGACCGGAAGTCAGCGGCTCTGAATTCGGACGGTCTAGCCTTCACCTCTACGGCAGCTAACAGGCCAAGGGAAAGAGCTAAGCTAGCGAAAATCGTCCAGGGAGCTACAGCAGCTTCACATTCGTGCCAGCGTTTGTTCTTAAGGCTGAGGGATAACCATTTCCAGGTAAAGTAATTTAAAGTAAGTTAGTTTAGTCTACAAGCTTTTAGGACTTATATTTAAATAGTTTTATGTATTTTTTAAGCAACAGAAAGGTTGGTGGTTAAATGTACACATTACTATAGAGTATTAACATGTAAATAATTAATATATATATATAATTAATATAAACCAAATACATTTTAAATGTTGAATACAGTAGGGCATTTTCTAATGTAAATTTGATCTTAGAACTTCTTAATGAGCATAAAGTTGGTGTAAAAGTATCAAAAACGAACTTTTTAAGTTAAATAGCATTGAAATGTTTTCATTGTGCATTTGTTTATTCAGCTTAAGACCAATCATGCTTAGAGCTCTTCTAAAAATGTTAATCATCTGTAGATTTATTTTTTATTCCCTGCTTTTCTTTAAACAGAACCAATGTAATGCAGGTTATGTGTGTATTAAATTTAATAATAAAAAACTCTTTCTGAAGAAGATGTTGCAGATGAGAGAGGCTGGTATGAAGGCAGTCAGCGGTGCTCTGTCCTGGAGGAGGCACCATCAACCCACGACTACAGGTAATGAGTTAAGTAATTTATGTAGGAAACAATATATTAAAAAAATACTGTCATTTTATTTGTTTTAGAGCCACAATTGTTATACTACTGAATCCATAAACCATCTACTTATAGCATATTTCTGAATATGTCCTAGAGATGTGACAGCCGTCGACTGAGCCAGCCCAGCAATCCCTGTAGATGGATGATGGACAGTGAGAGGAAGCATCCCAAAGCTCTGCAGACCGCCCTGTATGATGTTCCACCCTTTGACCAGAAACGTCCATGCCCGGCTCTCGGTTCCAGCCCTCCATCCACGTCTGGGATCCTTCTGCAGCAGATCCAGCTACACTGCCAAAGACCTCCTGCTCACTCAGTTTAAATAAATGATACAGGAAAATAGTCCCTCAGCTTAATCCTGCTTGAACTGTACATAACTGTTCCATATTTGTTTAGATCTTTAAATAATTGTCATGTATTATAAATTGTCCTGTCCCCTTACCATCCTTTCATTTTCTGTTCATGTAATATGTTCAAAAACAGCTGTAAATAATAAAATGATCAAATGAGTTATAAATTAGTATTTGCTTTAATAAATGTAAACACCAAACAACATTAACATGATAATAATAGTGGAAGGCCTCTCTCCCAGGAGGACAACCAGGTAAATCAGCAGCAGTGAGCCTCTCCTGACCCTGGACACTTGCAGCCCTAAACAGAGAAAATCAGAGATCACAGGTTACAAAAAGGCAACAAACACATTATGACATTTATCTACATGAGAAAATAAAATGTTTATTCTTCACACATACTATTATTTAATTGTTCTTCTGTAAAACATGTCAACTGTGTTATTTCCTGAATGTAAAACTACTTTTCACAGCAAAACACCAGATAAACTACTGTGGGCATGTGTAAACAGGTTCACTCTTCACCTCTGAGCTTAATAAAACTTCTGAAACTAAATCAAACTAAATGACAAGAAGCTTAATTCACTAAAGAAACACAGGAATAACTACGGGACTCGCCTTACAAGCTACTTTCGTTTTTTTTCTGCTTAAAATTACATTAAAAAAAACAAATATACAAACGAAAAATGCCTACAAACAGAACCGCTTTAAGCTTTTTAGTTTTTTACCGCTATTTTTAAAGCAAACTTACTTTTAAAACTTCGCTGCTAGCTGCTTCTTCTGCTTGTTGAGAATCCAACGGCCGGCGCGCAAAGCATGCTGGGATAGCCTTGGATACACCAGACCCATCCTCAAAATTCGGGTGGAATGAGGACCCATATGAGGACGTGAGAATGAGTATCCTTCGAATTCGGACAGTACTCGTCGCTACGCTGTGACGTAATCGAACTCAAAATGCGTCCTCACAAGCATCCTGCCCCTGGATTCGGACACACCCTGTATATATAAGATGGACGGATAACGCCCACTTTTTTGCGCCGGCTGTGGGTGAAGCCAGAAATAGGCGGTTCCCTCCACTTCTGTGGGGCGCTAAAGCCGAGCCTCAGACTGGAGTTTGTAGCTGACGGAGGAGAATCACGGGGATTTTCCCAGCAAACACAATCATCTGGAAAAAAAAAAACAATCGGTAAGTTAATATGTAACTAGAAAAAAGACGTTTCTGAAATGATCTTTTTTTTCTTCAGGCTGATTATCTTAATGTCCTTTTGTTTCATGATGTGGAAACGGTTTTCCACGTGTGTGTTGATTATTGTTGCTGGTGAGCTGCTGCCCATCTTGGCCAGGACTCTCTTTTGAATGAGTTTTTAATCTAAATGTTTTTTTTCTGTTTAATAAACGGTTAAATGATTAAAAAAAATAAAAAGGCAATTTTTCTGTATTTATTTACTCAGTTATTAGTGTTTGAGATAAGTCATCAAGCTAAGTGACTTATTAAAGTTAATTTTTTAATACTTCTCTTCCATTTACAAAAACTGTTGTCACAAGTGAAGTAGCATTTATCCTGTATTCTTAGTACAGTTCCCAAGAAGAGATATACAGATCAAATAAACACAATATGACTCGCTAAAACCAACAGGCTCATGAGACATGAGAACAACAAAGGACAACACTAACAGTAATGTGAAAATAAAGGTAAAGACGGGTATATATATAGATGACTAAATTAGCGTAACTCAGCATGATCTAAAAAAGGAATGTGCCATAGCTGATTAACAACAGCTACCATTAACAATTTATTTTACTTTGACCCTATTCAATTCTGCAAAGTATGTCAGAATTTTATGAACCATTAATTGAGGTCTGGGAGGTTAAAAGTTTCACTGTCATTTATTACAACACTTTATTTTCATAGATCTGTGACAAGGTCACCACGGCTGCCTGGACATCCACGACATCGGTTACACAAAGNTGTCTCGCCCGGGGAGTAATTACATGTAGAACCGCCACTGTTTAAGTGGGCCCCTCCCGATATATGCAGAACACGCGCTCCATGAGGGGCCTCGTTTTGCACACGAGTACTCATTCTCTCCAAACGCGCAAAAGGCGCATCGCTGTTGCGCGCCGCGCGCACACCACCGTCAGCTACCGTTAGCCCAGGCAGGAGGAGAGAACAACGAGACGAGGTATCCGACGCCGTGCACGCTCCCGCAATGATTGACAGCAGCAGCATCTGAACAACCAGTGGTCAGATGCGCCGACAGGCAGGTGGAATCATGGAGGTGGAGATGCATCCAAACGGATGAGAATAAGCACAAGAAAAAAAAGTCAGAACAAGAGGAGGAGTGAGCTGCACTTGAAAGTGGGAATGTTGATAAAAAAAGAAAAACTTTGTGAGCATAAACATCCCAGCTGCTGCTGATCATGAGACAGAAGACAGTGATTCTGTCTGGATTGACTGGAGAATATTTTACAGCAGCTCTGATTATTTATTAAATGTTTTGTTAAATGCACAAACCTTCACTTCTGTCCTGTTGTCTCTGGTTCACAGCCTTCCAGTCCAATAGTATCCTATAATTAGTTGTTGTAGTCATATTTACATCAATTTCATTTGATAATTTCCCATTGAGAGCAAAACAAACCTTAATCTACTTGTCTGATAGATTTCTGGTCATAACAGGGTCAATGCTGAAGTCTGACCTTAACCCTAACCCAGCTGCCTCTGCTGAGTGAAGCTTGAGGCTCATCAAAGGCACAAGAACACCTGAGTGGCACTAATTCAACCTAAAAGGTGAAACTAATCTATGAGACAGACTCATTCCAGATATTTCAGCCTTTATTTGTTATAATTGTGATGATTACGGCTACAGCTGATGAAAACCCCACATTCAGAATCTCAATTAAAATATAGTGACAAGGTTCAATATTCTAGACTCAAAGTGTCACACTCTAATCAGCTGATGAATCAGAACACCTGCAGAGGGTTCCTGAGCCTTTAGATGGTCTCTCAGTCTGAGCTGGATTACTGACATAAGTGGACTTTTACACCAGATTCTCATTTCTGAGTTTCACCTGTAGACCACATTAGAACTGGCTCTGCTAAAAACTACAATACTTAGATTATTCAGAGCTTAACTAGATTATATTAGACTAATAGCAGAGTCCTTAAAGAAAAGTTTGTGATTGGTTAAACCTTTATTTGATTTGTGACAGTTCAAAAAATGCAGATTTCAGAACTTTATTGCATCTGACCCACCTTAGGTCTGGTCTAGTGTAAAAACTACAACACCTAGACTCTTCAGACCTGGATTAGATTATTCTACATTAACAGCAGATCCATAAATTCCAGGTGGTAATTTGTGAAAACTTTAGTTCAAACAAGGCTACTTTTTTCTTTTTTCTTATGAGTTTGGATTATCATAGTAACATATTTTTCAATTTAATGGGTTGATGTTGAAATTTCAAGAGTTCTGATTGGTCACCTATGAAATAAAACATTTTACATTTTATAATTACAGCAGCTTAAAGATACTGGGGTGGAAAAATTAGTGGGAATTAAACTTTCTGAATTAAAAACTTTAAAAGGGAACCAACTTCAGCTTCATATAAAATAAAGGGCAACAACATAAATAAACAAAATAAAACAGTCAAATGAATGAGAAAAATAATCTAATTTAAAATTTGCATTGCATTCCAAATAAGTTCAGGTTACCAATTTCAGGATAATGCATACTGGTAAAATAGGACAGGGTGTGTAAATACAGATGTGTGTGCGCGTGTGTGTGTGTGTGTGTGAGTGAAAATCTCAACATCCCCCACACTTTTGAGAAGCTTGCAACGCCCCTGCACACACGCACACACACGCACACACACACACGCACAGATACACACACACAGACACACATACACACACACACACACACAGTGCTATCAGGCTGCCACACACAGCAAAGCAGGATTTAATATTAGAGGCAGAGAGTCTCCAAAAGCACAAGACTGCTCAGAACGCTTACGGAAAACATTGCAGAGTTTTCCGCGCTCCGTTGACCCGTCCACATGCTCGGAGATGCGCTCATGACATCACTGAAATCTTTGTGCCAATTTTTCGCACCAATTTTGGAAACCGCACGTGTGCTCAACTACATCCCTAAGGCAGTGTGGAGCCACCGCAGCCGGGCCGGGGCCGGCGGAGCAGAGCGGAGTGGAGTAGAGCCGATGCTAGTGTGTGAGTGCCATAAGATGCCATAGGCCCCAAACATGTCGTTACATACAGACAAACTCAGCATGATTACAGGTGGAAATTTGTATATGTTCTTGTGTTCAGGGGGATTGACAAGGCACTCAATGAGTTGTTCCAATATTAGCTGGTGTTTCTCAGTCCACTGAATAACTGTGTTGGATGGGACAGCTCTGTTGGTGCTTTTTGCAGACCACACTTTTATTTCTTTTGCAATGACTCTGGTTTTGTAGGTGCTTTGAGCAGATCATATAAGGGACTAGCAATGCGTGAGAAATCCTTTATATATTGCCTGTAAAAGCTCAACAATCCAAGAATCGCTCTCAGCTCACCGACATTTGCAGGGTGTTTATGCTTTAGGGCTCTTACAGCAGCAGTATCAGCCGGGTCCATCCTGTTGCCCTCAGCAGACACGATTCTTCCCAGGTACCGCACCTCTCTATAATCTATACATAAACGCAGGGTACCATCTTTCTTCCTGACACAGACAACTGGGGAGCAGTAAGGAGATGTAGATCTTTCAACCCACCCTTGTGCTATGAGATCCTGCAGATAGTCCTTCATTTCTTTGTACAGGGGTTTTGGCACAGAGCAGTATGTTTTTGACACTGGTTCATCATCCTTCAATGTGATGTTCATTTGCAGGTCTTGTATGCAGCCAATATCATCATCAGACTTGGAGAAAGATTCAGACTCTTCTCTTAACATCTGATTCACTAGTTGCCTCTGGTACTCATCCAGGTGTGTTAAATCGACAGGGGGGTCCCACTGTCCATCTGCAGGGACGCCTTCACTGCTACTCTTGACCTGGATGTGACTGATTGAAGTACTTGTTAGTTGTTTGGTTGAGTTGAATAAATCAGCTGGATACACAGACTTTACAGTTTGCACAGTTCCAATAACCGTTCGACCTGGAAGAGTAATATCATGGTTAGTGGGGTTCTGCACACTTAGAACAAGCGTTGGGGCTGTGTTAGCTTTAACTGACAAGAGTGTGTCACAGAATTCCAGTCCCTCAGGCCATTGTGGATTCACAAGAGGCTCGAAAAGCAAAGCCTTGTCCTCCCTGGATTTTGGAGCCTGGATACGACAGTCAATCTGGATGGAGCTGTGCTTAGGTACATCAACTCTTTTGTTTACAGACCTCACTGTGTGTTGATATGTCTGACCAAGGCTGACAGCAGAAATGAAGGCTTTTACTTTGTTGTTTTTCAGATGAGGGAATGCAATTTTTACTGCTTTCACAAGTTTGTCTGAGTCTCCATATTTAACTTGGCCTTCTTGGCTGTCCTGAACAAGACGCTCAATTACGTTGAAGCCAATTATTGGACAGTGCTGCTGGTTACCTTTCAAAACCAGTACAGGTATAAGCAGCTCACCACTCACGACAGTCAGTTTAAAGGGGACTTCCAGCCAACCTGTGTATGGCATGTCAGTGCCATTAGCTGCTTCAGTATGTAATGGGTCAAGGGGATCGACCAGCTCTGCGACGTCCTTCAGTTTCAGTTCAGGTAGACGATTCTTCTTCCAGACCTCATCTATAGCGCAGATTTGTGAACCTGTGTCCCAGAGTGCTTGAGTATCCTGCCCATTCAGGAAGCATTTGATGAGACATTTCTTTCCCATCAGTTCTTTTACACTTTGATTTTTGTTGGGAGCTCTAAAGCTCTTGGCCTCTGACCGTTCACGTGGCTGTCTGACCTGTTGTCTAACCCCTGAACATGCATATGGCTTGCAGTCATTTTTGTGATCAGGCCAATGGGTTTTCTGACATTTTTTTTTGAGCAATAAAATGCAGTTTTATAAATTGAACAGTGTTTTAATTCATTCTTCATTTCCTTTTTTCCACAGTTCATACAGAAATGGGACTTGTGCTTTCCGTTGGCTGCCCCGCGTCCCATGGAGGCAACCCTGCTTAGGACCCCTAAAGGCTGACTGTACTGTTCTGTCTGCTCTACAACCTGCCTTGAAATGCTCACTACTTCCACATTTGAAACAATGTTGGCAATGTTCCTTATTGGCTTGCACACAAGCCAAGCATCTAGGTTGTGGGTGTGGTCTTTGGTAATATCTGTGTGGAGCAAACCTTTGTTGAAATAGTGCAGTCTCTCTCATCCGTCCTGGGCCATATTGAGGCCAGCTCTCCTGCAGCAATTCTGGTTGTCGCTGAGGGTATAGTGGCGACATAGATCTGAAAGACAACTGTTCTAAGAATGAGAACACTGGACTTGATGCAGACTCTTGCCCTGGGCTTTGTGGGGGCTGTTTTGGTATTGTAGTATTGTTTTTTTGGATTGTTTCCCTAATTTGGGACACTTCGGCTCTCAGGTCTTTCAATAAAACCATGTCAGAGCGCATCTCTTTGATCTCAGATAACAACTCGGGGGACACATAAGATCTACTCTGCTGGGTGGAAGATTTTGCCTCCTTTGGCAGGTCACTAGACTGGACGATACTCACACTAGTTGCTCTTTGTGGGGTTACATGCTTCTTTTTGTCTTGTCTCTCCTCTTCATTTGTACAAGCAATGTTCACTTTCTCCAGCAAGAGTTCATCTGGTGTGTTAGGCTGTGTAAGGTAAGGCTGAAGGTCAATTTTGATGTTGTCGTTCTGCAAACCGGTCCAGACAGTATGCATGAATAGATTTTGAACAAGAGCAGGGTCATATTTTAACCCAGACTCAGCTTCCTGAGAGGCAAACAGGATTTTCTGCCTCAAGTCCATCGCCCTAATCAGGACGTTCTGGGGGGATTCTTTGCTGCTCTGAGCTTCAGAGGTTAGTTGCTTATATAAATCTGTGGCACCCCTCTCCTGGTAATGGGACCTCAAGATTCTACGGAGAACAGGTAGGGTAAGGGTCTCTTTGCCCTCCAAATAGCTCCTCAACTGCAGACCTGGAGTTATAGCACGGTTCACAGCATCAATAATATCGGTCTCTGAATAGCCTTTGGTAAGTTCGCTTTCAATCTGTCTTACTAAGCTAGAAAATGTCAGCCTATCCTTCTGGCCGGGTTCTCCTATCTGACCCATAATTTTGAAATCTTTGCGCCAAATCGCACTGTCTGGAACTGTTGGAGTGGCATTTGTAGTTTGAACCTGTGGGCGAGGAGATGTTTTCCTGCTTATTACATCCTGAACTTCTTTTTCCTTTTGTTGTAAGGACAATCTGAGTGCTTCTACCTCTTTTTGAAGGCTTTCTTGGTCATCAGTTTCAACTTCAGATGCCTCTTGGACAGTTATTTGACTGACTGTGTCCCAAATACTGAGATATTCTGACATCCCTTCATCTTCAAGATTAGTCAGCTCGTCCCGCTCC
This sequence comes from Aphyosemion australe, assembly GCA_006937985.1. NCBI lineage: Eukaryota > Metazoa > Chordata > Actinopteri > Cyprinodontiformes > Nothobranchiidae > Aphyosemion > Aphyosemion australe. The sequence continues at coordinate 986,162 of SSNS01000085.1, forward strand.
AGAAATGTAATAACATATGATATTAACTGGCTGCGTGTTTTCCCAGTTAAAGATTCTCTTCCGGATGGTGAGATCTGCAGAGTGGTACATGTTTTAATCAACTGTTCAGCTGTTAAGTTTTACAATGCTCCTTTTATCTCCAACTGAATCTTTTCCACTTCAGACTCCATGTTGCACTTTAGACTTTCAGAACAATTTAATGGGGGCCAACTGACTCAAATTGACTTTTGTTGGCCCCTAGTGGTCAGAACGCACTTCAGGATACAGGTTGTCAACTGCCATCGAAGTCCTCCACGTTGTTTTATCAGCCAACCTATCTGTGGCTCTTGGGTTGTTTTGAGGGGATGATCAGCAAAAGGGTTCCACAGGAATCATGTGAAAGGTCCTCTCACCAACATCCCAGCGGTGCCTCCAAGATGTTACCCTTAAAAAAAGGGAGATAATATAAGGAAAGTGACCACAGGAAAACTGGACCACTGTTCCTTCATTCACTCGCTTGTATTGAGTCAACATTTTATAGACAGCCAATATACAGAAATCAGAACAATTGGTAAGCGCTAAATAAACTCTTAGCATGTTTTACATCACTTTCTTTGGTCTCGTCTCTCTGTATGAACAACTAAAATCAGAACTAACATAACTGTTCTTAAAACAGACATTTCTGTATCTACTTTTTAACAGTTATCTATTTAAATTATAGTTTTAAGCACGACCAAAATAAAGGTTCCATATTTAATGTATTTTACCACTTTTACTCTATTTAAATAATATTTTTATAACAGACAAAATAATCTTTCAAGCATGAAAAAGAACGGGAAGTTTACAAAAACACAATTAATCAGATACACTTTTGGTATTAACTCCACAATGATCCTAAACATGGCTCTGCTTTACTCTTATTCAGTAAGATCAAATGGACGGACGCCATAACGGGAGCACGAGGTCTCCAAATGCTAACAGTACTGCTAACCGAGTTAGCTTCATACATCTTTAACAACACACGACAAAACATGCAACTCCGTGGTGCAAAGCAGCCCTAACACATTCACACAGCAATACAAACACTCACACACCATTCCCTTTAGGGTTTTATCCAGATATTTACCTTAAAAAAGGGAGATAATATAAGGAAAATGACCACAGGAAAACCGGCCACTGTTCCATCATTCACTCGCTTGTATTGAGTGATGCTGCGTTCACACCGGCCATAAAGTATGCGTCGCCAGCGTCAAGTTTCAATGTTAAGTCTATGGTAAGGCGCATCAGAGCTGCTTCAAAGTCCCTGCGTCGCTTTGTGAGCGTTGGGCGCGTCAAAGCTTGATACTTTTCACGCTTTTCAAGCTTGCAACGCTTGCAACGCAAACGTCAAGCAAGTTCAGCTAGCTGAACTTTCTGCGTCACTTTACAAGCGTCAACCAATCAGAGCGCGAGTTGATACGCCACAGCAGAGCGAGGGAAGAAGGCGAATTCATTCAGCTATGGAGGACAAACTGATCGTAGCTGTTTGTAACCAGCGTGAACTGTATGACCCGACCTGCTACGAAGGTTGCTGGAGAACTTGGCGTGTCGGGTGAGTGTTTTTTCAACGTTAACGATCCGCCATTGTTACAAACATCCGGCAACAGAGAGCCGCGCACGCGCTCTTTCCTCCCTTCCCCTCCCCGTGGGGCTGACGCAACCGTCAAAGCAAGCTGCGCCAACGCAAGCTGCGCCAACGCAAGCTGCGTCAACGCAAGCTGCGTCAACGTCAGAAATATATAGGCGTCAAAAACGGCATGAAGTATGCGTTGTTTGACGCATACGTCAAGCCAGGTGTGAACGCACCATGAAGGGAAAATAACCACGCAGCTCCCCCTAGTGGACCCTCCGGATATTGGCGGTGAATTAGCCCCTATTCTAAATAAAGGAACTACCGTATGATTGAGTCCCTTAAATATTAAACCAAGCCTTAAAACATGAAGCAAGCCTATAAATGCAGGTTATCAACTAAATCAGAACTGATTTTATAATAATATGAGGATTATATAGCCTACCCTGTAACACTTGCAGTTATACAAGAAACCTTTCTCATAGAAAATGAACCAGAAGAGATGTTTAGTCCTAGTTCATCCATCCATCCATTGTCTTCCGCTTATCCGGAGTCGGGTCGCGGGGGCAGCAGCCTAAGGAGGGAAGCCCAGACCTCCCTCTCCCCAGCCACTTGGGCCAGCTCCTCCGGGGGAATCCCAAGGCGTTCCCAGGCCAGCCGAGAGACATAATCTCTCCAGCGTGTCCTGGGTCTTCCTTTGGGTCTCCTCCCGGTTGGACGTGCCCGGAAAACCTCACCAGGGAGGCGTCCAGGAGGCATCCTAATCAGATGCCCGAGCCACCTCAACTGGCTCCTCTCGATGTGGAGGAGCAGCGGGTCTACTCTGAGCCCCTCCCGGATGACCGAGCTTCTCACCCTATCTCTAAGGGAGAGCCCAGCCACCCTGCGAAGAAAACTCATTTCGGCCGCTTGTATTCGCGATCTCGTTCTTTCGGTCACTACCCAAAGCTCGTGACCATAGGTGAGGGTAGGAACGTAGATCGACCGGTAAATTGAGAGCTTCGCCTTTCGGCTCAGCTCCCTCTTCACCACAACAGACCGGCACAACGCCCGCATCACTGCAGACGCAGCACCAATCCGCCTGTCGATCTCACGCTCCACCCTTCCCTCACTCGTGAACAAGACCCCGAGATACTTGAACTCCTCCACTTGGGGCAGGACCTCGTCCCTGACCTGGAGAAGGCATTCTACCCTTTTCCGACTCAAGACCATGGTCTCGGATTTAGAGGAGCTGATTTTCATCCCAGCTGCTTCACACCCGGCTGCGAACTGCTCCAGCGAAAGCCGGAGATCACGTTCTGATGAAGCCAACAGGACCACATCATCTGCAAAAAGCAGAGACCTGATCCTTAGGTCACCAAAACGGATCCCCTCACCACCTTGGCTGCACCTAGAAATTCTGTCCATAAAAGTTATGAACAGAATCGGTGACAAAGGGCAGCCTTGGCGGAGTCCAACTCTCACCGGAAACAAGCCCGACTTACTGCCGGCAATGCGGACCAAGCTCTGACACTGGTTGTACAGGGACCTAACAGCCCGTATCAAGGGGCCTGGTACCCCATACTCCCAGAGTACCCCCCACAGGGCCCCCCGAGGGACGCGGTCGAACGCCTTCTCCAAATCCACAAAACACATGTAGATTGGTTGGGCGAACTCCCACGCACCCTCCAGGACCCCCC
>SSNS01000085.1:989454-1025893 GCA_006937985.1 Aphyosemion australe
TATATATATATATATATATATATATATATATATATATATATATATATATATATATATACTAGGGGTGGGAATTTAACGTGTTAATTATGATTACTTAATTAGAGAAAATAACGTGTTAATAAAAATGAATGCATCTAATCCTTTGAAGTTTAGCAGTAAAATATATGCCCTAAATATCAATGAATATCGTCAAGCTGCACCTCTAAAAAAACTTCATAACCTTGGCTACAACCATGCACACCTCTTTTTACGTTCTCCAAACAAAACTACAATCAAATGAGTGATGGGAAATCCCTCTTCATGACCCTAACCCTCTGCCTCATTATTTTATATTTAAAAAATTGCTTTGAGGCAAATTTTCTTGAATGATTAAAATGCAATTAATCTAGATTAATTAATTACAATGCCTCTAATTCATTAGATGAATTTTTTTAATTGAGTCCCACCCCTAATATATACTAATCTATTCTGTCATAATTTTCCACCTTTTTATGATTTCTTTTAATTATTCAAGAGGAGTGCACATTGTGTTTTATGTCATCTGTACGATACGTATGTGATACAACCACCAATCTGTCCCTCAGGAGCATTTAAACCCAACCGAGCTTTTTTTATTTCACAGAAAATGCACAAAAATGTGGGAATCAGGCAGCATTTGTTTAAGAATTTCTCATTCACATTAACTCACCTTCTGTGTTTTAAAGTTTAATTAGGTCTGAAATTCTGACAGGCAGTGTTGTGGAGCAGTTATGTAGAAAAACTGCAAAAGAATTAAGATTATTGCATAATTATTAGCTGATTTTAGCTGGTCAGTCACTGGGTTGTTTTTTTTTTTTTACCAATAAACCTGTAGTAGGTTGTTTATTTTAATAATAGACACCAATTCCTGTCACTTTTTAATGCAAAAACAAAAGAAGAAGACAAAAGAAAATGTTACCCAAAAAAGTGAAGCTGTAGAAGAGGTTTTTATGATTTAATTTCTGCAAGAGAAGCCATCTCCTCATTGGAAAAGTTATAAATAGCTAACAAGGAGATGTTTCCCATCATTTTCTTTATCGAGAGGAAGAGTTACTCATGATATCAGGATATCAAAACAAGTCTACAATTCACACAAAAAGATGTGGAAGAGCTAAAGTCATCTGCTCTGAAGATAAGAAAGGAGGATGAGGGAATAATCCAAAAGGTGAATATAATGAATGAAAGCATGATCCAACTTGCTGTTAAGATGGATTACTTGGAAGGACAGTCGAAGAAGAACAACTTAATCATCGATGGAATTCCCGAAGCGCCTGGAGAAACATGGGAAGACTCGGAGAAGAAGTTAAAGGTCATGTTGGTGGAAAAGTTACAGCTGCAAAGAGACATGGAGGTTGAGAGAGCTCATCGCATTGGGAAACAGGATCTAGGAAGAGTGAGTCCTAGACCTATTGTGGTGAAATTCCAAAAATACAAAGATAAACTGGCAATTCTGGAGCGAGCCAAAAATTTAAAAGGTACCAAAATATACATCAATGAAGATTTTACTGAAGCTGTCAAACAGAAGAGAAAAGAGCTGTGGCCCAAGATGAAAGCAGCACGTGAAAAGGGTGACATTGCTTTTTTGAGACATGATAAACTGATCATCTACCCAAAGAACAGTGCTTGAGAATGGACAAGGTCACAAGGCTATAAAGGTATGACGGGTCTTATTGTGGATCAATTGTATAAGTAAGTCGTTAAATCACATGGCATTGAATATGCTGCCCAAGAAAGGTCTAAATTTGGCTCATATTAATATAAACAGTCTAAGAAATAAAGTCAGTGAAATTGAAGACTTGCTGTCCAAGGACAATGTGTACGTTTTAGCCATAACGGAAACACATTTAGATCAAATTTATGAGGATAGTGTGCTACTCATACAGGGTTACAACATTTACAGGAAGGACCGCAATAAATATGGTGGAGGAGTAGCTTTGTACGTAAGGGAAACTTTGCCCGTAAGAATAAGAACTGACCTGATGCTACCAGATATAGAAGCTTTGTGGTTACAAATACAAATACCATACTCAAAACCATTGTTAATTGCATGTTGTTATAGACCTCCAAATGCAGATGCTTGTTATTTAGATAAAGTATGTGACATGTTGGAGAAAAGTAGTATTTCTGGTTATGAAGTTTATTTTTTGGGGGATATGAACATAGACTGGTTAGTACAGAATTGTCCTCTCAAAAATAAATTATTAGACACTGCAAACATCTGTGGATTGACTCAGGTTATGAATAAACCTACCCGTTCTTGGTTAAGGGCTGATGGTAAATGTTCATCTACTTGTATAGATCATGTTTTTACTAATGTGCCTGAGCTGTGCTCTGCTTGTTGCTCGATTCCAGTTGGATTTAGTGATCATAATTTAATTATAGTAAATAGGAAATTGAAATTGACAAAGGTTGGTCCGAAAATGATTCATAAAAGATCATATAAGTTATTTAATGAAGAAAATTTTATTCAAGATGTTAAAAATAGTAATTGGTCAAATGTGCTTTCTAAAACACACCCCGAAGAGGCTTTGCATGAGTTTAATGATATATTTATGAAACTGGTTGACATACACGCTCCTCTCAAGAAGTTTGTTATCAGACCAACCAGTACACCATGGTTGGATAAAGAAATAAGGGAAAGTATGAAAATGAGAGATGACGCTAAAAAAACTGCAATAATTACTGGTAATCAGTCTGATTGGAAATCATATAGACAATTAAGAAACTATGTAACAAAACTAAACAGAGGGAAAAAGAAAAGTTATTATGTAAAACAAATAAACAATATTAATGCAAATAATGGAAAATTATGGAATATAATAAATAATTTGCTAGGTAGGAACAGAAATTCAACATCTTGTTTTTTAGAGGTAGGAGATCACTTTTTAACTGAATCAAGTGAAATAGCTAATTATTTAAACAATTATTTTATGAACAAGGTGAATTCTCTAAGACAAGCATTTCAAAATTGTCAACTGAATGTGTCACAATTTATTATAAATAACAAAATCATGAAGGATAAGTATTGTACTTTTAATTTTAGGAAGGTACATGTCAATGAAGTAAAGATGATTCTACGTAAACAGAAAAGTAAGCCACCTGGGTTGGATGGACTGGATAACAAACTTCTACAATTAGTTGCTGATGATATTGCACCGGTTCTTTGTCATATTTTAAATTTGAGTTTATCTAGTTGCGTTTTTCCTAGTCAATGGAAAAAAGCGAAAATAATACCAATTCCTAAAAATAAATCCTCCCCATTTTCGTGCTCTAATAGCCGTCCTATAAGTCTCTTACCATTACTTAGTAAAATTATGGAAAAAGTTGTTGCTAATCAAATGAAGCAGTATTTTATCTTTAATGGTCTATTAACGGACCATCAGCATACATATAGAAAGGGGCACTCGACAGCCACAGCTCTGACACAGATGACCGATGACTGGTATAGAAATATAGACCAAAAGAACATTGTTGGAGCAGTGATGTTAGATTTCTCTGCTGCTTTTGATATAATTAATCATGATTTACTTTTGGATAAACTTAAGTGTTATGGTTTTGAAGTGTCATCTATACAGTGGTTACAGAGTTATCTAACTAATAGAACTCAGTCAGTCTTTTATAATGGGAGTTACTCTGTGCCTAGTGCTGTGTCATGTGGGGTGCCCCAAGGCAGTTGTCTGAGTCCTTTATTGTACAGTATTTTTACAAATGATCTGCCTTTTGTTTTGGATAAAGCAACAGCAGTTATGTACGCTGATGATTTGACAGTGTACTCACATGCTAAATCAATTGAAGAACTGAATTCAGTGTTAAATAATGAAGTAAAATCAGTGATGGACTGGGTGCTGCAAAATCAACTGGTATTGAATGTTGCTAAGACTAATTGCATTGTGATTGCTTCTAAACATTCTCTTAGAAGTAACCCTGTGTTAAAATTAAATATAGGAAATGAGTCAATTAAGCAAGTACAGGAAACTAAACGTTTGGGTATTACCATAGATAATCAGTTGGCTTGGAAACAGCATATGAATACGATTGCAATTAAAATGGGTGGTGTTATAGGTTCCATCAAAAGATGTGCACCATTTTTGAATCAATCTGCACTGAAACAGCTAACTCAAGCATTGTTATTATCAAATTTGGATTATTGTCCTATAGTTTGGTCGAATGCAAATTTAGATATGATTGAAAAACTACAGAAAATCCAAAACAGAGCTGCACGATTAGTATTAAAGAGGGATTACAGGGCAAATGTAAGAAAAATGCACACTGAGCTGAATTGGCTACTTGTGAAGGACCGACTGTTATATTCACTGCTTATTTTTATTTGGAAGCTGGGGGTGACAAAGACGCCGTCCATTTTATATACGTCCCTTGAATTTAGTAAGGACAAGCATGTGTACGACACCAGACATGCTGAAGGAGGTAAATTCACATTGCCAAAAGTGAGGTCTAATGCTTTAAAAAATACAGCAATGTATAGAGGGATGTATGAGTGGAATCGTCTACCAAAGCAAATCACTCAGAATGGGAGTGAAAATTCATTTAAAACGAGATTAAAAGAATATTTATGTAGTAATGTGGGAGGAGGAACTCATTAAAATTCTTTTTTTTAAAATAGTTAACCATATTATTATAGAAGATGTAATATAGGTGTATAGCATTATGGATGCCTTAGGATTTGAGAAGCTATATTATGGGAAAGTTCATTATTGTTGACTTTGTGTTATTATTATCACCATTATTCATGAGGTTATTCATTCATGTTTTAGGTATTTAAATTGTACTTGTTGCTGTGTTTTGTTTTTTGTTTTTATTTTTTATGTAAAATGTTATGAAATTGTATAAAGTGGTCCCCAGGAAGAATAGCAGCAGCTTGCTGCAGCTAATGGGGTTCCAATAATAAAACGATAAAACCTTGTCTTCGGAACCACCAACTTCTGCTGGTCAGCCGACCTCAGCAGACGTGGTGGCTCATATGGCAGGAGAATGTCGGAGAGGTATGCAGGTACCAACCCATTCATAGATTTATAGGTCAGCACAAGAATCTTAAACTTAATTCTAAAAACAACTGGAATCCAGTGAAGAGAAGCTAGCACAGGGGTGATATGATCACACCTACGGGTGCCAGTTAGAAAACGTGCAGCAGCATTCTGCACCAACTGCAGTCTTGAGAGACAGCCTTGACTCACCCCAACGTATAGACCATTACAGTAATCCATTCTTGAGGTAATAAAAGCGTGAATGAGTCTTTCCATGTCCCTCTTCATTAATGCAGACTTAACTTTAGCCAGCTTCCTTAACTGGAAAAAGCAGGATTTTACCACCCCATTTATTTGCTTATCAAATTTCAGCTCTGAGTCTACCTTGACCCCCAGATTAGAGATGACATCTTTGGGACAAGGCAAGAATTCATCCAAAAGAGGAGGAGACAGAGCCGATGACCCACTAGGTTTAAAAAAGATAATTTCAGTCTTGCCCTCATTTATGCTCAAAAAATTAGAGGCCATCCACACTTTCACCTCCTCCAAACACTGTAGGATGCCCGCCACCCCTCTAACCGGAGCATAAACTTGACAATCGTCCGCATAACAATGAAANGTCCTAGAGATGTGACAGCCGTCGACTGAGCCAGCCCAGCAATCCCTGTAGATGGATGATGGACAGTGAGAGGAAGCATCCCAAAGCTCTGCAGACCGCCCTGTATGATGTTCCACCCTTTGACCAGAAACGTCCATGCCCGGCTCTCGGTTCCAGCCCTCCATCCACGTCTGGGATCCTTCTGCAGCAGATCCAGCTACACTGCCAAAGACCTCCTGCTCACTCAGTTTAAATAAATGATACAGGAAAATAGTCCCTCAGCTTAATCCTGCTTGAACTGTACATAACTGTTCCATATTTGTTTAGATCTTTAAATAATTGTCATGTATTATAAATTGTCCTGTCCCCTTACCATCCTTTCATTTTCTGTTCATGTAATATGTTCAAAAACAGCTGTAAATAATAAAATGATCAAATGAGTTATAAATTAGTATTTGCTTTAATAAATGTAAATACCAAACAACATTAACATGATAATAATAGTGGAAGGCCTCTCTCCCAGGAGGACAACCAGGTAAATCAGCAGCAGTGAGCCTCTCCTGACCCTGGACACTTGCAGCCCTAAACAGAGAAAATCAGAGATCACAGGTTACAAAAAGGCAACAAACACACTTTTACATTTATCTACATGAGAAAATAAAAATGATATTCTTCACACATACTATTATTTAATTGTTCTTCTGTCAAACATGTCAACTGTGTTATTTCCTGAATGTAAAACTACTTTTCACAGCAAAACACCAGATAAACTACTGTGGGCATGTGTAAACAGGTTCACTCTTCACCTCTGAGCTTAATAAAACTTCTGAAACTAAATGAAACTAAATGACAAGAAGCTTAATTCACTAAAGAAACACAGGAATAACTACGGGACTCGCCTTACAAGCTACTTTCGTTTTTTTTCTGCTTAAAATTACATTTAAAAAAACAAATATACAAACGAAAAATGCCTACAAACAGAACCGCTTTAAGCTTTTTAGTTTTTTACCGCTATTTTTAAAGCAAACTTACTTTTAAAACTTCGCTGCTAGCTGCTTCTTCTGCTTGTTGAGAATCCAACGGCCGGCGCGCAAAGCATGCTGGGATAGCCTTGGCCCGTGAGGATACACCAGACCCATCCTCAAAATTCGGGTGGAATGAGGACCCATATGAGGACGTGAGAATGAGTATCCTTCGAATTCGGACAGTACTCGTCGCTACGCTGTGACGTAATCGAACTCAAAATGCGTCCTCACAAGCATCCTGCCCCTGGATTCGGACACACCCATAGTCTTAAGCACAACCAAAATAAATGTTCCATATTTAATGTATTTTACCACTTTTACTCTGGGTTATTTAAGTAATATTTTTATAACAGACAAAATTATCTTTCAAGCATTAAAAAGAACGGGAAGTTTACAAAAACACAATTAATCAGATACACTTCTGGTAATAACTTCACAATGATCCTAAATATGGCTCTGCTTTACTCTTATTCAGTAAGATCAAACGGACGGACGCCATAATGGGAGCACGAGGTCTCCAACTGCTAACAGTACTGCTAACTGAATTAGCTTCATACATCTTTACCTACACACGACAAAACATGCAAATCCGTGGTGCAAAGCAGCCATAACACATTTACACAGCAATACAAACACTCACACACCATTCCCTTTAGGGTTTTATCCAGATATTTACCTTAAAAAGGGAGATAATATAAGGAAAATGACCACAGGAAAACCGGACCACTGTTCCTTCAGTCACTCGCTTGTATTGAGTGAAGGGAAAAAAACATGCGGCTCCCCCTAGTGGACCCTCCGGATAATGGCGGTGGATTAACCCCTATTCTAAATAAAGAAAATATGACTGAGTCCCTTAAATATTTTAAACCAAGTATTAAAACCCGAAACAAGCCTATAAATGCAGGTTATCAACTAAATCAGAACAGATTTTATAATAATATGAGGATGATATACCCTATAACACATACTGCATAGCACTTACTATTGTTAGACTGTTTGTTGACTTAAAAAAAAAAAGAAATTTCACTTTTGAACAAGAAGCTTTTATTTTGAAGCCTAACGGGGCAGAGGAAACAGGATATTCAGGAAGTTGTACAGGAGGAAAAAGCAAGTCTGGATTCTCGTGACAATCCTAGTGAATCAACAGCAATCTTTCGTGCAGATTTCTCAGAAAGCAACGGCTGTAAGTAACAATGTTTCTTTGGAAATGGTACTGTGAATATTTGTGCGTTTCATACCTGCAAACGTAGCGCGGCCAGGATTTTGCCTTGAAGCGCCACCAGGCCAAAGAGTCAACCTGAGGACTGAGAAACGGACTTTTTTCATTGTTTCCCCGCCTGGAAGCAACGTGAGGGAGTTACCAGAAAAAGACGTCTAGCCTGGATAGTAGCTGTGTTTTGTAGTGGAGCACAACACTTCCCCATTTGGGTTTCGCGCGACTGCAGGGTCACTTGTGAGTGAAACCCAGCAATAGCCTAGTAGCTGTGAGCAAGGCCGCATCTACCATTGAGGACACCGAGGTCGGGACCTCGGTATTTTTCTGCAGAATATTTAAAAAAAAAAATAAATTCTCAAACAGCCTATGACGGGGGAGGCGCTACAACAACGCGAGGCAGCCGATCTGACAGCAGGTGTCAAAAGGTGCGCTGATGCGCTGTCGCAGAGCGGAGAAAACACTGAGACAGACGTTTACGGCAAAAGTTTAGATATTGGAGCGATCTGTGACAGGTAGATAGTTACTTTTCTGTAGTTTAGTGTTTTTATGTATAAAGGAGGATGAGAAGGAAGGATGGATGTCCAGCAGACAGATCAGCTTCAAAACTCCGTCACAAGCCCAGGGCCGTTTAGAGGCATTTGGGGGCCAAGGCAAAATAGACTTGAGCCCCCCCCCCCCCCCCCCCCCCCCCCACCTGCCCGCCCTGCAGAGCTTGCAGAAAAAACGTTTTAACACGTAACACCTGGGTTCATTTAGTAGTATGTACTACCTTTCCCCTGTATTTGTCTATAACAAGCCAGTACAGCAAGCCATTTTAACATTTAATCTAACACCTTTTTTATTCCCATGTTACATAGCAATAATATCATTTATCCTTGTCCAAATAATATCACTAGTCAATTTTGAAAATACAGATATGAACAAGTAGAAATTATGTTTAAGTATATTCATAATAACAAATGCACTAGTAGGAATTTAGCATCTCATTTCATGAAGGTGTGTCCGTCTTTCAGTGTTGAATAAACGTGTTAACCTTGACCAGGTGTCAACAGTAGGGATGCAACGATACCACTTTTTTCCAAACCGATACGATACAGATACTTGGATCTGAGTACTCGCCGATACCGATACTTGTACCACACACAAAAATGCAATGAATTGGAATACAGGCTTTTTTGGGAAACATGAACAGCAGGTTCTTTTTGATGAAAATAGTCATCTCTGCATTTTCAGGTGTGAGCCTGTTTCTGCTTTCATTCACAATGTTTGAAACAGCTCCCCTACTGGTCAATATAGAAAACTACAACAGAAATGACAAGTCCCAGTGAAGCCACTTTCAGGCAACTGGTATCGGTACCTGGTATCGGTTAGCTTTTTTCTGGTATCGGTATCTGTATCGGTATCGGCCCGATACCGTGCATCCCTAGTCAACAGTTAAACCTTTTTTTCTCTTTTTACAGAAACTTAAAAACAGGCTATTAGGCTAATCTAATTAAGGGTATTTTAAAAGTTTTAAACTGTAATTTAAAAATTACAGATTACTTTGATTTTACTAATGAATTATTCTAAGCAGAATCTCTGAAAAGCAGCAATAAATATCCTCAGGAGTTTAAAACCTTTATAAAATGAGTTTGTGATTTATATCTGTTAATACAGATGTGAAAGCAATTCATGTAAAGTAATCGTGAAACCGTGATTATTTCTCAGACTATAATCGTACCACCAACATTTATAATCGTTGCAACCCTACTCTAGATACCAGCTAAACATATTCATCTATTCTCTCTCTCTCTCTCACACACACACACACACACACTAGAACATCATACACATACAAGTAGCTTTATTTTTAAATAAATAATGTAACTGGAAATCAGTTTTGGTCTTTTCTTTGTAATAAATGTGCACGGGATAACGGAAGTTGGACCTTGGTAATTTTGAAACTCTGGATACGGCCTTGGCTGTGAGCTATAAAATAATTTGAGTAAAGAAAAAAAAGTGTGGTCATTGTTTTATTCAACCTTTGAACTGAAGTACTTATTCAGTAAATGCTAATTTTACAAACAGTAAATTGTGTGAAATAAAAGACTCAAAATCAATTCAGTTCAGTTTATTTATATAGCGCCAAATCACAAAATGAGTCATCTCAAGACACAAAGTAAATATTCCAATTAGGGGTGCGGCCAACCGATCTATCGCCCCGATCTCAGGTTTTTCTCAAGATCGGCGATCGGCCAAAAACTGCAGTCGGTGCACCCCTAGTTAATGTTAAAGCAAATTGTTGCTATAGAATAATTTTTTGGGACAAGTGTGTAGGGCTGGGCGATATGGCAAAAATTTCATATCCCGATATAGCTCATTTTATATCCTGATAACGATATACATAACGATATGGCATTGTTTCTTTTAATTAAATTCATAGTTAATATAAAATTTCAAGTGTTTGCACCAACTCACCAAACCCACGTTTCTCGACCGTGTAGATTGGAACCATGTCTTTGCAGATGTGCTTGGCAACTGCAGTAGTGATCTCCTTCCATCTGCGGGAGCTGTGGTTATATGGTGCACCACGGCTAAACGCCTGTTGCAGCGTCTGTGTCTGGAGTTTGTTATGAGCGCTTACGCTACCACTCGACGCTGCTTTTATGGCTTTTGCTTGTTGACTCTCTGTATTCTTTATTGTGGTTCTTGCGCAGCTGATAAAATACATTTGTAGTGTTGGAGTCTGTTGTTGGCACCGGGAACCGGCAAACTTTACAAACAACTGCTTTCTGGTCCGCGTCGGCCTTCCTACACCCAAACCACATCCATACAACAGAAGTTTCCCCTCTTTTAGGTACAAGCTCCTCCGTTTGGGTTGGCAGGTCATCCTGTTGAAAATTACCCTGGTCTGAACCGCGTCCGCTACCGTCCTCCTCCATGTTTGTTTATGCATGGCTAGCGTGGCGCGCCATGCGTGCATGGACATGCCGTAAGGCATCATGACGTAAAATACTGCCGTAAAACGCCGTATCGTGGTGTAAACGATAGAGCTTCATATTAAACGATAGACATTTTCTATCGTACAGACGAAACATTTCGTCATATCGCACAGCCCTACAAGTGTGTCAAAACAGGTACAAAAGTTTTGTTTTCAAAATTAGAAAAATGAAAGTCTAAAGGAACAAATATGATTTTGTAGTTCTAACAGCAATGCCAAATATGTTCATTTCTATTTAGGACATTACCAGTTGAAACTGGTATTGTTTTGTGAGTATTCATATTGATTTTCTCAATAAAAGGAAATTGAAACATTGACGTAATCTGCTTTTAGTTAAGATAAAATCGGTATCGGCAAGTCAGGTTTTTCCTCAAGATTGGTGATCGGACAAAAACTGCAATCGGTGCACCCCTAATTCCAATATAGTATAGTTCATTAAACTAATCAGTAAAAAAGTTTCCTATATAAAGAACCCAGCAGATTGCATCAATTTCAACAATCCTCATACTAAGCAAGCATGTAGCGACAGTGGAGAGGAAAACTCCCTTTTAACAGGAAGAAACCTTCAGAGGATCCTGGCTCAGTATGAGCAGCCATCCGCCACAGCTCACTGGAGATTGAGAAGACAGAGCAGGCACATGCACACCCCCATACACACACACACACACACAAAATTTGTTGCTGCCGCAGTTCTGCATAACGAACATTTTGGGCTTTCTTGTTTGTGGTGTGAGCAGATGTGAACGTCCAAATGAGAGGTATTCATTTCATTTGCTGGTTTTTCTAGTATAACAATCAAAATTGTCATCCCATAGAAGAAGTGGAGCAAAAGGAGTTGTGTTGTGTTTCAGCACGCCTGCATTTGCCTACCAGTGTGTGTGTGTGTGTGTAACCTAGGTGTTGTGCATGTTGCAGTTGAAGGAAAGAATGTATAAAAAAAATGTACACCATCTGTAACTTACCAGAATGAAAATGCAGAGAACACATTCTTACACAAAGACTGAGATACTCCAGGAAGGTGATACCATACCATACCAATTTATTTATAAAGCACCATTTAAAAATAGCATGGCAGCTAACCAAAGTGCCATACATAAAAGAGCCAAATGAAAGCATGAAAATAAGGTAATGCACAAAAACATAGCACAAAAATCACGGACAAAAATTCCTGCTAAAAACTAACAGCATAAGAGAACAATTAAAAGGTAACAGCACTATCGAAAGTAAAAAATAATGCAGCAAGTGATAAAAACCAATTAAAAAGGCACATTAAAATCAAAAAAAGCTACAAGATGGTGCAAGGTGTTAAAAAGTGAGCTACTGAATCATTAAAACTAATTTAAGAAAAGTAAAACCAGTGCTGGATTTTCCTAGCCTAGTGAACTAGACCAAATTCTTGCTTTGCAGAGTTTGGTCTAGGCATGCTTCATTGGAATCCTCGCAGCCTGTGGCTGTCCAATCACAGCTCGCTATAGTTTTGGTTGGGCCAATCACAGCGCTCTATATTTTGGGCCAATCACAGAGCGGGAGTAGCCGATGACGTCAGCACTGCGGCCGCGAACCCAAGCAACATGGCGGCAACGCCGGAGCCACGTTCTTTTGAAACGGCTTTGTCATCAACATTGGATTATTTAGACTCCAACATGCGTAAGTCTGTCGGCTATACTTAGCGGCTTCTTATTTTTATCAAACAAAGTAGTGCAATGTCCCAGTACACCTGATATTCACATGTTTTTATACAAAAACGACAGAAATCATTGATGTTAGACGCCATTAATGCCTCCCGCTTCTTTCGCTGTGATTACGTCACGTTGTTCGTTACTCTGATTGGTCCTAGCGCTATCCAATTGCGTGCTGACATTTTGAAAGACAACCGTAGATCCCGCCTCACGACTGAGAGCCGCCAATGGTTCGTGGCCAGACTATATATACACATATATAGGATGGCTTGCCAGGCTATCTCTTAGCTGCATCTCCTCTCAATCCTCCAGTAAAACTGCTGCCTGACTTCTTACTTTTAAACTCACAAGATACTTTTGAAATTAGCAGATCAAAAAGATCCGTCAACCGCAAAAATAGCAGAATGTGCGCTACGCGGCTGCGCCAGTGAGGTGACGTCACCGAAGCACGGGACATGATATCTGCAGCAGCGGAGCATGTCAGGCACAAATGAAAGACAAAGTATGAGCAAACATGTACGATCGTGTGTTAATTATGTTTTTTTTTTTGTGGCGCCACTTTGAGAATGTTACTGTGCGCATCAGTAATCAGCGCTCTGCCTCTCTCCATCCTCTCTGCCCAAAAGAAGACCCGGTACGCTGAGAGTCCAAATAAATAATGTAATATATGTAGGAACTAGATCTTTTGAGGGGGAAGCCAACAAACAGTCTGCAATTTGTGGTTTTCAGGAAGTTTATTTTATTTTGGCACGTTCTGAGAAGACGCATGGCGTCGGTCATAATGTCCGACGATTTAAAGTTTTTCGTTGGACATTATTAAATCACGTCGGTGTCCGACTGTCCGACGTGTTTTCGCAAACACTGGCATAAATTATTATGACTCACTCATGTTATAATCCGTGTTATGGGAAACAAAACTCCGATCGGTTTGTGTATTCCATCTTCACAACAGCATAACAGCTGATGCCTGGCTGTTAGCTTGCTTTGTCCCAACTCAACAACAAGCGAGGGCGCTATTACGCACGAGGCGAGGCTCGGGCTCGTAAATACACGGTTAGATCCCGTAGGTCACTGCCAGGTCGGGTTCAGTTATAACTTTTGTTGTTTTGGAGCAAGACGCTGGAGCTGCTTCCTGCTTCCTTCCACCAATCAACGCGCCCCTCAGTCCGAGACAGCCGAAATATCGCGTGTGATCTTGCGAGAAAATATGCCCTTTACAAAAAAGGAATAAAAAATCACATTTTTAATGTATTTTTCCAATACAATTTATTTTTATGGTCTAAAAGACTATTATAGGACGTAGATATCCATGGTATTGTAGGTGATGACTCCTTTAAAGGATCTTCTGACCTCCTTTAACTCTGCAGTCAGAGATGTGAGGGCTGCATATTTCTTCAACCTGGTGTCCCAGAGCAAAGGTAATCCCAAGGTGTTGTTTCACACCATCAGCAGTATTGTCTCTCCTGCTTCACCTACAGCCTCCATTCACTCTGATGGAGATTGTGAGAACTTCCTGTCTTTCTTTGTGGACAAAGTCAATAAGGTTAGATCCAGCATCTCTCCTTCAGCCTCATCTCTGCCTCCTCCGACTCCACCCCGGCCTGTCATCCTAGATAGCTTTGCTCCTGTTTCTTTGCCTGAACTAACCAGACTAGTTAACTCTGAAAACATCTGCATGTCCCCTCGACATCTTGCCTGCCGCACACGAGAGCCAACAGCTGAGCTAACGGTCATTCGAGGCCGTTTGCTCAGCAGATTCCTCGCTGTGTGCGCCTAATTTTCACTGAGTTTTCTGCCTGTTAGCTCACCTGTTGGCTCTCATGTGCGGCAGGCTTTACCCTCATCTTTGTTTAAAAATGCTTTTCAAGACCCTCCCAACATCTTTTTCACACCTTCTCAGTTTGCAGGTATGTGTAATTTTTGCTAAGGTGACAAGGTGATGCGATCATTAACAAAAAAAACTAAGCGGATCTTTGAGTAATAAAAAGCAAAGTTAATTTGAACCACTATCATTTGTTGAACCTGTTTTTAGTGCACACACCCAGTTTTTAAATGTGCACACTCAGCTTTACTGTTTAGTCCAATCATTCTAGTTTAATGTAAGGTTAACAATGTTGCTAATGTTTTTCTGTTTCTGTGTTCCCTGCAGATGTTCAGCAGTTGGTACTGATTTAAAAAGCAGCTCCTGAAGAACTGAGGTGTGGTGTTAACCAGAAGGACCTGGAGCCCCTCAACACGACTGAAGAAATGGGGGAGCAGCTTAATAAGATGGAGACTTATGCCACCAGGATTTAATATGAAAAAGTTCTGCAACTTCAAGACGGGGATCTTTCAACCAGCAGCACCACTGACCATGGCAGCAAGTGGTAGAGAGGATTGTGGAGGAACAGGAAGTACCAGTAATCAAGATCTAAGTCCTCATGAAGTAGATTCCAACTTTTCAGACACTGAAGTCAGTGAGGATGAAGATGATCGGGATGTGAACAAATCTTACCGTCAACTGAAACTCTTCGATGACTCTGGGCCAAAAACTAAAGAATGCAACAAAGACAGGAATGAGAGCAGGTCTACTAAATCAGATGTTAAGGATGTCAAATTGTGTAGCTGCCCTGAGTGTGGTAAAGAATTTCTCCATGAGCGGTCTCTCCACAAACATGTGACAAGTTATTCAGGAAATAAGTCTTCTGACTGTTGGGTTAGTAAGAAACATGTTAGTGTGAAGAAAAATGTAGATTCATGCATGGAAGTCCAGACAAAACGAAAATCATTTAGTTGTGATAACTGTGGAAAAACATTTAGCGTAAAATCTAATTTAAACACACACATGAGACTGCACACAGAACAGAAGCCTTTTGTTTGTGAGCTCTGTGGAAAAAGATTTACCCTAAAGGGAGATTTAAACAGACACATGAGAGTCCACACCGGACAGAAGCCTTTTGCATGTGAGCTCTGTGGAAAAAGATTTACCCTAAAGGGAGATTTAAACACACACATGAGAGTCCACACAGGACAGAAGCCTTTTGCTTGTGAGCTCTGTGGACAAAGATTTGGTGTAAAGGGAAGTTTAAACAGACATATGACTGTCCACACAGGAGAGAAGCCTTTTGCTTGTGAGCTCTGTGGAAAAAGATTTAGCATAAAGGAAAGTTTAAACACACACATGAGAGTCCACACAGGACAGAAGCCTTTTGCTTGTGCGCTCTGTGGACAAACGTTTGGTGTAAAGGGAAATTTAAACACACACATGAGAGTCCACACAGGACAGAAGCCTTTTGCTTGTGCACTCTGTGGACAAAGATTTGGTGTAAAGGGAAGTTTAAACAGACATATGACAGTCCACACAGGAGAGAAGCCTTTTGCTTGTGAGCTCTGTGGAAAAAGATTTAGCATAAAGGAAAGTTTAAACACACACATGAGAGTCCACACAGGACAGAAGCCTTTTGCTTGTGCGCTCTGTGGACAAACGTTTGGTGTAAAGGGAAGTTTAAACACACACATGAGAGTCCACACAGGACAGAAGCCTTTTGCTTGTGCACTCTGTGGACAAAGATTTGGTGTAAAGGGAAGTTTAAACAGACATATGACAGTCCACACAGGAGAGAAGCCTTTTACTTGTGAGCTCTGTGGAAAAAGATTTACCCTAAAGGGAGATTTAAACAGACATATGAGAGTCCACACAGGAGAGAAGCCTTTTGCATGTGAGCTCTGTGGAAAAAGATTTGGCATAAAGGAAAGTTTAAACAGACACATGAGAGTCCACACAGGACAGAAGTCTTTTGCTTGTGAGCTCTGTGGAAAAAGATTTAGCCGAAAGGAAAATATAAACACACACATGACAGTCCACACAGGACAGAACCCTTTTGCATGTGAGCTCTGTGGAAAAAGATTTAGCCAAAAGAATAATTTAAACAACCACATGAGAGTCCACACAGGGGAGAAGCCTTTTACTTGTGAGCTCTGTGGACAAACGTTTGGTCTAAAGGGAAGTTTAAACACACACATGAGAGTCCACACAGGAGAGAAGCCTTTTGCATGTGAGCTCTGTGGACATAAATTTACCCTAAAGGGAGATTTAAACAGACACATGAGATTCCACACAGGACAGAAACCTTTTGCATGTGAGCTCTGTGGAAAAAGATTTAGCAGAAAGGAACATATAAATACACACATGAGAGTCCACACAGGAGAGAAGCCTTTTGCATGTGAGCTCTGTGGACAAAGATTTACCGTAAAGGGAGATTTAAACAGACACATGAGAGTCCACACAGGACAGAAACCTTTTGCATGTGAGCTCTGTGGAGAAATATTTAGCCGAAAGAATAATTTAAACAGACACATGAGAGTCCACACAGGACAGAAGCCTTTTGCTTGTGAGCTCTGTGGAAAAAGATTTAGCATAAAGGAAAGATTAAACACACACATGAGAGTCCACACAGGACAGAAGCCTTTTGCTTGTGGGTTCTGTGGAAAAAGATTTAGACAAAAGGAACATATAATTAGACACATGACAGTCCACACAGGACAGAAGCCTTTTGCATGTGAGCTCTGTGGAAAAAGATTTAGCCAAAAGATTAATTTAAACAAACACATGAGAGTTCATACAGGGGAGAAGCCTTTTACTTGTGAGCTCCGTGGACAAATGTTTGGTGTAAAGGGAAGTTTAAACACACACATGAGAGTCCACGCAGAACAGAAGCCTTTTGCATGTGAGCTCTGTGGAAAAACATTTAGCCAAAAGAATAATTTAAACACACACATGAGAGTCCACACAGGAGAGAAGCCTTTTGCATGTGAGCTCTGTGGAAAAAGATTTGGCACAAAGGGACATTTAAACAGACACATGAAAGTCCACACAGGACAGAAACCTTTTGCATGTGAGCTCTGTGGAAAAAGATTTGGCACAACGGGATATTTAAACACACACATGAGAGTCCACACAGGACAGAAACCTTTTGCATGTGAGCTCTGTGGAAAAAGATTTAGCCAAAAGAATAATTTAAACACACACATGAGAGTCCACACTGGGAACAAAGCATGTCATTAATTGCAAGTGTTTCTGTGGTTCTTTTTGTTATTTTCACATTCTTCACATATGTGTTGTACTTCAATTGTCAGTTCTATTGATGCAGATTACAGATTAGCCTTGATTATCACTATAAAAAGGCACAAACAGCATCGAGTTCTGCTTTTCAAATTTTCCTTATTTTATTTTGGCATGCAATACAAATGATTGAGTTTCAGAGCAGATCGGCAGCTATTCTGCTTTTGGTGTCCAGGAGCTGTCTTTCTTTCAGTGGAAGACTTCTTTTGTGTTCAGTTCCAAGATTTATTGTGTAGTATAGAAGTATTTGTCTTTTACTGATAGTTTGTACCTGAGGATTTGCATAAATATAACTGCATATCTCTTTATGGAATTCCAAAATTTCTGAATTAAATAAAGAACACATAAAATATGCGATCAACATAAGCTCCAATTTTTATTCATCACTATATATTCTCAATTCTCAAATATATTCTCAAAGTTGTTTAAATAATTGTTGAAAAATCTAATCTTGTAAATAAACCTTTGTGTGTTTTTCTGTCTCCTGAATGACATTTAACATTATTAATTTTCCAATTTGTGTAAGGGTTACTCAATGTACAATATGACACTGTGCAATCTGATTTTTTTGTACAATTGTTCACATTATAACTGAAATACGACAGCAAACACTCCAGTGTGGCTGGTTCACGGCCCCAAAGCGGCCCACATGCGCAGAAGAAGACAGGAAGTCACACACAGCACGCTCTGTGGAGTCGAAACCAGGAGACGTGGAGATGTGATGTGAAGGACTTCACTGACAGTTCCTCCACAGTGTCAGGATCACACCTGTCAAGTCTCCCGTTTGGGCCTGGAAACTATTTTAAAAGCCATAAACTATTCCCACCATCTTCCGACATTAGTTTTCCCTTAAAAATGTTTCTGTTTTAAGTTCATTAACGGAGACACCCCCCCACACACACACACTCTCAGAGACCAGAGAGACGCTTTGCTCCAGCAGCACCCCCCTCCTGCTCTCATGCTTGCCAGTATTTTTAATTCCAAAACTTGACAGGATGTCCAGACAGACATCTGAATCCCTCTGTCAATGCTTCTCCTCAGGAACATCAAGACACAATGCTCACATGCGCTGACTCAGTGACGTAGGAGGCAGATTTAATATGACAGTTCAGACAGTTTCAAAGACATCAGATACGTATCAGAATCAGTACCACATATGAAAGTGACCTGGATCAAATTTGAAAAAGTTGGATCTGTGCTGTTCAGACTGTCACAATAAAATCCGATATAGGTCACAAGGAGAAAAAAAATATGATTTGATGCACTTTTGCCTAATTAATCCCAGCTCATTCTCTGCTCCCTGTTCCTCATGTTGTCTTCCTGTTTTGCTTGAAATAAAGACCTTTTTGTTTTTTTTTAACTTACCTGCTGCCTCCTGGAACTTGACTGTTCACCTCATTTGGATCCTAACCTCTGCAAACCATGACATAACTATTATGTTGATACTTACTGATTAGATGTATTTAGTACAACTAGGAAGTTCTTGTACAAACTTTTTCAACTTTGCAGCTCATGAATTGTAAAAAAGTTCAAATTAATTTTCACTAGAATGAAATAATCTCACGTCTTTATAACTGTACAAATATTTACTTTATGAAGCTACCATCTCAAAGGTGATAAAGACACAACCCCTACAGAGAGGATGACAGATAAGCAGAAGCACAAGTGATGAGAGTTTAGCATAAATTGCAAAGAATTCCTTGTGTTTTTGAGAAATCTGTACATTAACATTAGAAACTTACCCTAGAACAGCTGCATTAGTTACCTTAGCTACATATTTTATGCAGGGCGTTTATACTTTCTGACATTATGATGCCAAAAATACATAACCTTTTTGCAGTGCGACCGTCGTTTTCTCAGTCAGCTGATCAGGCAACGTTCACTTCCACTAAAGTGTGTGTTGCAAAAATGTTACAACCAGAGGTGAAGTTTTATTACTGAGATCAATTAGATGGATTGATTCAATCAGAGCAGATTGTTGCATCATTATTTTCCCTCATCAGACAGAAATGTGGTGAGATCATTGTTTTGCATTTGGGGATACCTGACCTACACTCAGTTGTTATTCTGGGTCTCTGATCCTTTTAAACGTGTCAGAACCTAACTGATCCATGTGTGAGGTTCTACAGGAGTGATTATGAAGACTTCCTTTTGCAAAATGGACGTGCCAACAAAGAAACGGCCAAATCCTAGGATGAGAGTGACAGTGATGATTGCACCTGACAGCAAATCCTTCTTCCTGCTTCTCCCTGTTGGATATGATGTGAAATCAGTGCAACACATTAATAAGTGCAAATGAAGCACAACTGCATATGTAACCAAAAAAATTGTATGCTGTAATTGATACTGTAAGTGTCCACAGATATATTTTTAAATAATATAGATCACATCTTTGCTAATTGTATTGTACTTTTAAAAGATGACCACTTACAGAAAGTTGACACTCATGTGAAAGAATACAGTTGTTGTTTTTTTTTTTTTACAGATATTGTAAACATGTTTCTTCTAATCACCAACAGCACTTTTTTCACTCACAACCTGATCATTAATTATATGGATCAGTGGATTTTCATGAGTTGTGTATCTTTTTCCTCTACAGTGATCATGGGACTACCTACTTGCTACTAAACAGCAGTAGATTTGTCAACGATGTTTATTCTAAAATGTTTCTTCCCAAGGTAAAGCCTGAACGTCTGACATTGTGATGTGATGTGTAAATTAAACAAAATACATATAAAAGATGAATGATTTGATGAATGAAAACATTTAAATTACTCCCGCCATGTATAATTATCCTACTATAATGTGTTCTTAACACATTGAGCTTCCTTTTACAGTAACTGCATACAGATAGCAGTTATTATTATTAGACTTTTTGCTGACTAAAAAAAAGAAATAAAACTTTTGAACAAGAAGCTTTTATTTTGAAGCCTATTGGAACAAAGGAAACAGGATGTTCAGGAAGGCGATGAACAGGAAGTTGTACAGAAGGAAAAACTGTCGATGAGGGATAAAGCAAGGCTGGATCCTCGTGAAAATCCTAGTGAATCAACAGCAATCCTTCATGCAGATTTCTCAGAAAGCAACGGCTGTAAGTAACGATGTTTCTTTGGAAATGGTACTGTGAATATTTGTGCGTTTCATACCTACAAATGTAGCGCAAAGGGGGCGCGGCCAGGATTTTGCGTTGAAGCGCCACGCTGCAGACCCGGAGACTCCACTTTCAGGCCGACTCCACTTTCAGGCTTCGACTCTTTTGGAGACAGCGACCTCTAATGGACAGATGTTTAACTGCAACAACGCCAGATTCAGGCCAACACCACTTTCAGGCTTCTTATGCTCAAAAATTGTTTAATTCCTGTTAAAGCTTCAATTCAGGCCACTTTCAGGCTTCTACCCTTCTGTGCTTATTGTTAAAAATGCTTATTAAAAATTTGTATTGATTGCTTATTAAAAATTGTTTAATTGCTATTAAAGCTTCGATTAAGTTCTTTTTTGAATTATGTAATTGCTGGTGAAGCTTATTTCTTATATTCTATTAACTGCTTATTAAAAATTGTTTAATTAATTAATTAATTAATTAATTAATTACAACAAAAATGACAAGACACCTCCACAAAATAAAAATAAAATAATCCTGCTAAGCTATGGCTCACCAATAATATTAGCCAGGGTCATTTGGTTAAGTATGATAATATAAACAGACCCAGTGTACACATGCACACATATCCAAATTAGGCGGTTACAGCAGAACAATCACAAATAGGCATTAAATGGTCATACAGAAAATTTCTAAATAAACGAATTGAACAAATAGACCTCAAGTTAGAAGGTAACTTATTCCAGTCATATGGAGCTGTCTCTTTTTTTGAGACATGCCTTTTTTTTCAATTGCTGTTAAAGACCCCAGATTTAATGTAAAGCGGGTTGTCCAGTAATCAGAAGGTTGTAGGTTCAATCCCATCCCGGCTCCCACCAGAGAATGCTGCTGCTGTGNCCTTGTGCAAGATACTTAACCCACCTTGCCTGGTGTTGGTGAGAACCCTAAGAAGGCATTACATAAATACATTGGAATCAATTAATCTAACTTTACCTTTAAGAGCAAAATGTAAATGAACAAAATGCTGTGGACCTCTGAAATGATGAACACA
Organism: Aphyosemion australe; assembly: GCA_006937985.1. Classification (NCBI taxonomy): domain Eukaryota; kingdom Metazoa; phylum Chordata; class Actinopteri; order Cyprinodontiformes; family Nothobranchiidae; genus Aphyosemion; species Aphyosemion australe. Next base: position 1,011,205 of record SSNS01000085.1, read on the forward strand.
TTTTATTCAAGTAAAACTTTATTTAAAACCCAGCTGCATTATTATTGGTCATGTTGATGGTCCAATAACGATTGTTTTTCCCCTTCTTAATATTTGTGAAATTGTGGCTACTGAGAAACTTGCACTACAGATAAAACTCGATTTAAAACACTGGATCTGTGGTGTCTATTCCTCATTTTTGTTGTGGGAATAGGAAACAAAAGACTATGAGACACTGGAATGGTGTTAAATGTTTTATTGAGACAGGCCATGGTGCGTGTGTGTGTGGAGGTGGTGGTGGGGTCTGCAGAGAAAAGAAAGAAATTAAGCACAAAGCTGAAATCAAACACTTTTCTTGAAATTGTACACTCATCAAAACATGTGCAACACAGACAATTCAGTGTTGTATTTCCATTTACAGCATTACCTACCATTTAAAGTGTTCCCCTTTTCAAAAATTCTCTGTCAATTCTTCGGCCAAACTCTTCAACTTCACTGAAAAGGTAAACATACAACTTGATAGATGCTGTAATTACACAAGTATCAATATTACTAGAACTGAACTGAACATATACTATATCTCCTCTTACCCTAGTATCTAGGTGTAGAATAGAATAGAATAGAATAGAATAGACTTTATTGATCCCACAGTGGGGAAATTCACTTGTCACAGCAGCACCAGCACGTAAAGGGTAATTAGAAGAAAGATAAAAACAAGGGTACATGTATATACACATAGGCAGTAATCTACTATTGTAATCTTAGATCACTAAAAAAGCACAAATAAAAGATAAAAACAAGCGTGGGAAAGTAAACATAATTTATAATGTAAGCAAAGGGTAGCGTGCATTAAATATTAACATAGATGTAATAAAAAAAAATAACCATTAGCCAGAAACTGTGGACTATTTCATACTTTTATGAAAATGTTTGCCTATAAGCCTTATTGTGAAATCATCCACAAAAAAGGTAATAACTTAGTTAATTTATAATATATATACAAATAAAAATATGGACAGTATAATAACTAAATCAGCAATTTAGACCATTTCTTTACTATTAGTTTATTAGCTCCTAGCTTAGACTACACGCGGTGATTAAACAGCGTCAACTCACTTTCAACATATCACAACTTACTCTCTGCTCGTGATCCCCTCCTCGATCCATCTTGGATTGCTATGAAACCCAATATGATACCCTCCTCATGAAACTAGTCCAGGGGGCGGCGCTGTCTCAAAAACAGTCGAAGCCTGAAAGTGGAGTCGGCCTGAAAGTGGAGTCGGCCTGAAAGTGGAGTCTCCGGGTCTGCAGCGATACCCTACTCGCCCCAGGCGAGATTACTTCTTGGCGTCCCCCCCTCCCCCCCACTGCACGCGCGCGCACACACACACACACACACCCTTTTTCTCAGTATCTCCCCTGTACAAACAAAATTTAATGACAGCAGCCATCTAAATTAAAGGAGCAGGATTTGTCCAAAAACAAGAAATAAATAGGATACATGTTAATTCTTGTGAAGCTAATGGGTGATGAAGCATTTTAAACTACAAAGAATGATGAAATCCATTTATCATTCCATTTTGTTAACTAGGCTGTTTATGCGCTGCAGTTCGGACACGAATTTCCCGCGCTGTTTTACGGATGTGACACTTCAAGCGCGTTCTCGACAAGCTTCAAAACCGGAAGAAGAAGAGGAAAAAGCTGGCTAGGTGGCGGTAATGCGTTGTTTGCTAGCCGCGTTAAAACCTCAGAAGAAGAGGACAAACTCTGGAAATGAATTCTACAACCAGCAAAAGACCAAGCGCAACTCAAAGCCCACTAAAGAGTGGCACAAAGAAGAAGGTTTTATCAGCGGCATCTCGAGAGTCAAAAAGAAAGTATGAGAAAAGCCGGACAGGGACCCGAATATGTATTGGATACGCTATTAAGAATGGAGACTGCTTCAACTTGATCTGGGACTGAAAAAGGATGCGGACATGGCTCATTTTCTAGTGACCAGGTAAGGAATAATCTGTAAACATATCAGAGCGGGGTCTCTGCAATTTAAACTAAGAAAATAAAATCTATGGATTTAGATAATACAAGTTTAGGTAATCTAACAAATCTTTGTGCAGATGAACAAAAAACAAGAAGCTAACGGTGCTTAGCATATAGCTTCCTGATCCATTTGAAATAGCTAAATGCAACTAAGGAGTGATCGGATCACTTCTGCGTTTTGTGGATGAGACACCACTTGTCTTTTATTATAAACAGAGCTTGATTTGATGATATGATCTCACCAATGAGTCGGAGATAGCTATAGTGCGGTAGCCGGAGAGAGCTAGCGTGCGGTAGCATTTCAGGCATGATCATGCTTCAGTTTCTGTGTACCACTGAAGAGAGCGGACAGTTTCCAAACCGAAGATGAATCATTAGAAATATGTCATATTTGACCTACAGTCCAACCTCTAAGCAGGACTGTTACTTACTTCGTCGCTAGACATGGTGCCTTGTTTTGATGATATCGAGCTGCGCTCTGGCCGTACATCACTGTGAAACTTTTTTTTTTCATAGTGAAGAGTTCATGCGCGCTCTCGTGCCGGGCTGCAGTTACTCACAGCGCCGAGCGCGTCGCTAATGAGTTTTGTTTCATCATCCTGCCTCCTACTCCTTTAAAATAGGTCCGATTTCTACCCAAAAAACCTGTGTCGGATTATATCAGACTGCATCAAAAATGTCCGATATAAGCAGTCTGTTCCGTGTAAATTCCGTTCCAGCTTTTATATCCAGCAGCGCCCAGATCCAGCACGCAAAGCCCGCATCACGTGATCAGAACGCGCCAGCGAGGGAACTAGCAAGGAACCAGAGACATGTCGGCTGTGTGGCAGTATTTTTCATTGAAGCACGGAAAAGACAGTGTTGCTCAGTGCAACACTTGTCATGGAGAAGTTTCTCGTGGTGGGACAAACCATGGGAAATTTAATACATCGAACCTCATCGCACATTTGAAGAAGCATCACTCAAAGCTGCATGAGGATTTTCAAAAGACCACGGAGGCGAAGAAACAATTCCCTGGCTTTAAACAACAAACGCTGCCTGAAACCTTTGCAAAGCACGAGAAATTCCTGAGAGATGGCAAAAAGGCATTAACCCTAACAGAGAAGATATGCCAGTTTATTGTGCTCGATGACCAGCCCCTGTCGGTGGTGAGTAATGTCGGGTTTAGACGCTTAATTGAACACCTTGAGCCTCGCTACGTTATGCCCAGCCGCCACTACATTGTCGACAAGACCATACCCCAGATTCATAAACAAGTTAAAACATTTATTGCTACACATCTGGATGAAGCAAGTGCTGTTAGTTTTACTACTGACAGTTACAGGCAGCTTTTTAGCGCTCCCTGGTGTCCGTTTTTAATTCTCTAAACAGTGAAGTGAAAGTTTTCTCCTCGCTGTCCATTTGTCTTTTTAGCACCTTAATCTAACAGCTGAATTGTCTCCCAGCCTTTCTTTGTGACTACATGAGTTATTGATCTTTAAATTAAATTAATTTGAATTAAACAAATTAGCTGTGTTCATGTTCTAAAACATGCAAGAAAACTTCTGGAATCAGACAGCAGTGACAGGTATGTCAGCTCAATTTTTTCCAAGTCCCACTCCCAACAGACTGGCCCGCCAGGCTGCAAGTTGCAAATATGGTATTCTGGCCATAGAGTCTAAGTGACCTTTCATTGACCCTGTAAAGGGTCATTTTAGCATATACTGGCTAAAGAAAATTATTTCAAAAATATGCAAAGTTGCAAAGTATTCCTGTAAGGAATGTCACTTGATCAATCCTTTCATACGAAATAGGTAAAAGTATGTATGATTTGGGCTGATATCGAATTGATATCGGTATCGTATCGGAAGCAGGGGCGTGGCTATGGGTGGGCCTGGGCCCACCCAATCAAATGGCTCCCTTAAAAAATTATATGTAAATTTATTTCATTTTGGAGGGGTGTCCTTTCAGGCCATCATACAATAAATTGAAACAGAACAAAATGTAATTTAATATAAATTTAAATTAATATATATAATATCATAGTATATAATAATATAATATAAAATATATCAGAGGTTACCCTAGACATGTTTTTCTTTGTCATTCTGACATGGTTAAAAACTGGTCATGATCAGCTTTTTTCCCGTCACTTTCATTTTTAAATAATAATTAATAAACATTCAATACCATTAAATTTCATTTAATTTCATTATCATGAATATGTAGAGTGCCCCAGTAAGCAATGCAATTTAACAATTCCACTTTAAGTAGGAACATTTAAACCTGTGGCCAGAACGCTCTCTCACCTCTCTACCTGAACTGGTCACCTGCTGGTGCGTGATCAGATGTCTCTAGGGTAATTCTGAGAAGGCTAAAGTCATGATGAGATTCTGAACTTTTACCACAGACTCATGGCTGTTTTATGTTGTTCTGGCTGAATCCGCGCTCCGCTGCCACACGCTGTGATGATGAGCGGTGAGGTTCATGACTGGAGGCACTACTGACTGCTCTGGAGTCGGACTTTCAAATATTTGATCCCATAAATAGAAGCTTATATTTTAATTTTGACATTGAATGAAAGACTTTGTTAAAAACCTCTTAATTATACTTTAATCACGGACGAGGCAACGCTCATCTGTGTCTTCAGTGTGACGGCGCATTGTCGGTCTTTTGGCGCAGCGTGCGCTCTGATTGAATCAGAGTGTGTGTGTGTGTGTGTGTGTGTGGGGCACAGCTCCGTGTAATAATAGAGCAAAGGCCACTCCTGTTACTGCGTCTCGTTACTGGCGCCATAAGCCAAAGTTTTAAAATCACTCCCTCACACATGCGCTCTGCAACCATGGGCCGTGGTGGTTCTGCTGGAGCGCGTCTGTGACCTGACAGACGCACTCTGAGCTCCAGCTCTTCAGCGCACTGTCACTAATATGATTCGTTGAGAATGGTGTCCCAGTCCCAGTGTGAGATAACGCTCAGATGCTCTGATGGGAATCGTTTCTTGATTGATTTTGTTAGCTCCGCGATGTTCTCTGTGTGTGAGGTTCTGCACACCTGCATGAGACGGGGGTGTTAATTGCAATCATGTCAAAATGACAGACCGCCTTCCGATTTTTCCATCACCGTTGAAAAAAATGGTCAGATACGGAAAATGTCTTGCTAGTGACAGCGTGCGCGCTGCGCAGGACAGAGCCCTGAAGCTCGGAGAAGCGGGTCACATGCGCAGCAGAAACACGTTAAGATGCACAGGACTCAGCACGCGGGTGGATTGTGTGTGTGTGACGTGTGTGTATGTGTGTGTACTTTATACATCAAAGTGAGGACATTTGCGGGTCCTCACTTTGATGCAATTTTACAGAGCTCTACTCGTTAGTTTTAGAGGTATGGTGTGAATTAAGTTTTAGCTAAGGGGTTAGGCATATTACAGTCACAAAAATGAATGGAAGTCATTGGATTGGCCTCACCAAGATAGAAAGACGAGAATGTGTGTGTGTGTGTGTGTGTGTGGGGGGGGGGGGGTCGGGCCCACCCATTTTTTATTAGGCCCGCCTGAAAATTAGTTTCTGCCTACGCCACTGATCGGAAGTGAAAAAAGTTGTATTGGGCCATCCCTAATTATGAAACACCGAATTCTCAGAACACAAAACATCTGAAGATATTCCAGAACACTGAAATGATCCTAAGAGGTTATTGTAAAGTGTTCATGATGCTGCTGCTCTGTTACTGTTGCTTTAAGGCAGGGGTCCCCAATCCTGGTCCTCAAGGGCCGGTATCCAGCAGGTTTTAGTTGTAACTCTGCTTCAACACACCTGATTTCAATTAGCAAGTGATTAGCAGGCTTCAGCAGAGCTTGATGAGCTGCTGCACAGGTGATTCAACCACTGAATCAAGTGTGTTTGAGCAGAGAAACCACAAAACCTGCTGGATAGCGGCCCTCCAGGACCAGGATTGGGGACCCCTGCTTTAAGGTTGTGTGACTGAATGTTTACAGTCTGTGAGAGCTGCATGTGCAGCTGGTGAGATGCAGCTCATCCCAGCTGTTTAACAGCTATAATAAACCACTGGTAACCTGCTGAAAAAACCAGCATAGACCAGCATAGCTGGTTACTAGCATATGTTGTGTTTTAGTGCTGGTATGCTGGTCCAGTATGGGATGCTGGTGATAGGATACTGGACCAGCACCAAAACACAACATATGCTGGGAACACCTATGCTGGTCTATGCTGGTTTTTTCAGCAGGGAAGAGCTAAATATCATTGTGTCTCTTGCTATAGTGCTGCACAAACATTACAATATTAAGAAACTAGCTTAGTTAAGCCTCCCCAGGATGCTAACAAATTATGTCATGATAACATCATCATTACTGTAACATTTCCTTACCTCTCTTTGTTGCGTTTTTCCTCCTCTGGACACCAGGTCATTTAGGGCGTTTTGACATGTTGAGCTAGCTGACTCATCAGAAACGACCGTTCTCCCCAAGTAGCAGGTAGAAGCTAATGAGACTGAGGAGGCCATGGGTGCTAGGTTTACGTATAGTTTACAACTTCAGTAAAGTTGGCAAGATATTGGCAGATTTGACATTTACAGTTCAATACCTCTGACCAGAATGTCGTTATGAAACATAACATACCTCTGTAGTATCGTGGGAAGGTAGTGAAAAAGCTATAACCTCATTTTTTCCCTAAACAACCACCTGTCCTCTGCTCCTGACGCAGCTAGCCCACGAAACTGCTGCGAGCGCTCAGGGACCATCTGCAAATATAAACACTAGAAATGGCTGAAAAGATATAAAACTCCACACTTGTACACTGTAGTGTCGCCAAATTCACAAAATATAACACTACACACATGCTGTGCTACATAATAACATTTTCTAAGGAGATACATTGATGTGGGCTTGATCTTTTAATATTAAGACATACATTTAACGTCGCCTGTCGGCAAAGCCGGCCCTGGCCTGGATAGTAGCTGTGTTTTGTAGTGGAGCAAAACACTTCCCCATTTGAGTTTTGCGCGACTGCAGGGTCACTTGTGAGTGAAACCCAGCAATAGCCTAGTAGCTGTGAGCTATAAAATAATTTGAGTTTGAACTGAAGTACTTATTCAGTAAATGCTAATTTTACAAACAGTAAAGTGTGAAATAAAAGACTCAAAATCAATTCAGTTCAGTTTATTTATATAGCGCCAAATCACAATTAGGGGTGCACCGATAGATCGGCCAACCGATGGGTTTTCAAAATTAGAAAAATGAAAGTCTAAAGGAACAAATATGATTTTGTAGTTCTAACAGCAATGCTAAATATGTTCATTTCTATTTTAGAACATTACCAGTTGAAACTGGTATTGTTTTGTGAGTATTCATATTGGTTTTCTCAATAAAAGGAAATTTAAACATTGACGTAATCTGCTTTTAGTTAAGATAAAATCGATATCGGCAAGTCAGGTTTTTCCTCAAGATTGGTGATGGGCCAAAAACTGCAATCGGTGCACCCCTAATTGACCTTTCGCCGACCCCCGCCCCCCTTAGTTACTGTTATCAAGTCCAACAATAAGTGGATCAAATACTGCACCTCCACAGATTTCCGCGATGGAAAGAAGTAGACAGATGCGTGTCAGCGACATTTTTTGGAGCAATTCCTCCTCAATATCATCCAGATCGATGCAAAAGGGTTACAGTATGCAGTGGAGGGATACATTAGTGTTGGCTCCGCTGAGCGAAGCGTAGCAGGGAACAAGGGGTGTGTCAGAATCCAGGGGCAGAATGCTTGTGAGGACGCATTTTGAGTTCGATTACGTCACAGCGTAGCGACGAGTACTGTCCGAATTCGAAGGATACTCATTCTCACGTCCTCATATGTGTCCTCATTCCACCCGAATTTTGAGGATGGGTCTGGTGTATCCTCACGGGCCAAGGCTATCCCAGCATGCTTTGCGCGCCGGCCGTTGGATTCTCAACAAGCAGAAGAAGCAGCTAGCAGCGAAGTTTTAAAAGTAAGTTTGCTTTAAAAATAGCGGTAAAAAACTAAAAAGCTTAAAGCGGTTCTGTTTGTAGGCATTTTTCGTTTGTATATTTGTTTTCTTAAATTTAATTTTAGGCAGAATAAACCCGAAACTAGCTTGTAAGGCGAGTCCCGTAGTTATTCCCGTGTGTTTCTTTAGTGAATTAAGCTTCTTGTCATTTGTTTTAGGGACAACAGAGCAAAGAAGCTGTTTTATTAAGCTCAGAGGTGAAGAGTGAACCTGTTTACACATGCCCACAGTAGTTAATCTTGTGTTTTGCTGTGAAAAGTAGTTTTACATTCAGGAATTAACACAGTTGACATGTTTTACAGAATAACAATTAAATAATAGTATGTGTGAAGAATAAAATTTTTATTTTCTCGTGTAGATGAATGTAAAAATGTGTTTGTTGCCTTTTTGTAACTCTGATTTTCTCTGTTTAGGACTACAAATGTCCAGGGTCAGGAGAGGCTCACTGCTGCTGATTTACCTGGTTGTCCTCCTGGGAGAGAGGCCTTCCACTATTAATATCATGTTAATGTTGTTTGGTATTTACGTTCATTAAAACAAATACTAATTTATAACTCATTTGGTCATTCATTTTATTATTTATAGCTGTTTTTGAACATATTACATGAACAGAAAATGGAAAGATGGTAAGGGGACAGGACTATTTATAATACATAACAATTATTTAAAGATCTAAACAAATATGGAACAGTTATGTACAGTTCAAGCAGGATTAAGCTGAGGGACTATTTTCCTGGATCATTTATTTAAACTGAGTGAGCAGGAGGTCTTTGGCAGTGTAGCTGGATCTGCTGCAGAAGGATCCCAGACGTGGATGGAGTGCTGGAACCGAGAGCCGGGGCTGGACGTTTCTGGTCAAAGGGTGGAACATCATACAGGGTGGTCTGCAGAGCTTTGGGATGCTTCCTCTCACTGTCCATCATCCATCTACAGGGATTGCTGGGCTGGCTCAGTCGACGGGTGTCACATCTCTAGGACATATTCAGAAATATGCAATAAGTAGATGGTTTATGGATTCAGTAGTATAACAATTGTGGCTCTAAAACAAATAAAATGACAGTGTTTTTTTATTATATTGTTTCCTACATAAATTACTTAACCCATTACCTGTAGTCGTGGGTTGATGGTACCTCCTCCAGGACAGAGCATCGCTGACTGCCTTCATACCAGCCTCTCTCATCTGCATCTCTCATCTGCAACATCTTCCTCAGAAAGAGTTTTTTATTATTAAATTAAATTAAATACGCACATATAACCTGCATTACATTGGTTCTGTTTAAAGAAAAGCAGGGAATAATAAAAATAAATCTACAGATGATTAACATTTTTAGAAGAGCTCTAAGCATTATTAGTCTTAAGCTGAATAAACAAATGCACAATGAAAATAAACAAATGCACAATGAAAACATTTCAATGCTATTTAACTTAAAAAGTTCGTTTTTGATACTTTTACACCAACTTTATGCTCATTAAGAAGTTCTAAGATCAAATTTACATTAGAAAATGTCCTACTATATTCAACATTTAAAATATATTTGGTTTATATTAATTATTTACATGTTAATACTCTATAGTAATGTGTACATTTAACCACCGACCTTTCTGTTGCTAAAAACATACATAAAACTATCTAAATATAAATCCTAAAAGCTTGTAGACTAAACTTACTTTACCTGGAAATGGTTATCTCTCAGCCTTAAGAACAAACGCTGGCACGACTGTGAAGCTGCTGTAGCTCCCTGGTCGATTTTCGCTAGCTTAGCTCTTTCCCTTGGCCTGTTAGCTGCCGTAGAGGTGAAGGCTAGACCGTCCGAATTCAAAGCCGCTGACTTCCGGTCTTGGTGGTCTTGCAAGGACCCGGCCTTGCTAGACTGGCGAGGACCCATCCTCCAGCATCCTGCCCCTGGATTCGGACACACCCAAGGAGTTTGGGAGAAGGTCTGGCGTCCAGGGACGCGTGGATCTGAGGAGCGGTGGCGGCGATGCGGTGTCCCTGTGAGCTGTCAGCTGTCAGATGATCTGAGCTGCAGGTAGCTCTAACAGAGAAAAGCTCCCGGCGCTCTGCATCGCTCAGTTGATCATCTCAGCTGAGTCTGTTTATAAAATGTAACTTTTTATGCCCGTGTTTACTTTCATTTTCCATATAGTTCCTGGCCGGAGCTCGGCATTAATTCATCACGTGATCATGACACCACCCGCTGTTGCGCCAATAGGCTTAATGTGTGTTTATAAGACACACGGTTGAAGTAATGTTACGCTGATTTGCCGGCACGGTGTGTCTTTTAAAGGGTCTTGGACAGTCTGGGAGGCGGACCTCCGCCCAGCCGCGGGCGGGGGGTGCACTCATGCTTGGCTGTTGCTGGTTGAGCTCGATGAGGAGGTTCTGAAGGGAAACAAAGGAGACACAACTACTATCGTGGCTAATGCTATAAATTAGGCTCATTTTGTTTGGAGTTGTCTGATAGTAACGGTTGCTATGATGTGTGATTGGACAATAGCCGTTCTAGGGGTGGGGCCGGCGAAAGGCTAATTCCATCAGTATCCATACCCAGCCACACACACACACACACACAAAATTTGTTACCACAGTTCTGCATACGGAACATTTTGGGCTTTCTTGTTTGTGGTGTGAGCAAATGTGAACGTCCAAATGAGAGCTATTCATTTCATTTGCTAGTTTTTCTAGTATAACAATCAAAAGTGTCATCCCATAGAAGAAGTAGAGCAAAAGGAGTTGTGTTGTGTTTCAGCACGCCTGCATTTGCCTACCCGTGTGTGTGTGTGTGTGTGTGTGTGTATGTGTGTGTGTAACCTAGGTGTTGTGCATGTCGCAGTTGAAGGAAACAATGTATAAAAAATGTACACCATCTGTAACTTACCAGAATGAAAATGCAGAGAACACACTCTCACACAAAGACTGAGATACTCCAGGAAGGTGATACCATATGAGGAAGGAAAATATATTTTGCCTACTGTGCCTTTAATTTTAGAATTTAGAATCAAGTTAATCAAATATGTTAATCACTTTTCTTCCAGGTTTATTGATACACATATGATTCATGTACTTTTATTCATCCTAAATATAGCCATGATTTATGCATGTTTACATCAAGCTTTAAGTTCCAGCTGAAAGCAAGAAAGTTCTCAGCTCATGTGAAGGTCTGGTTTTGGTGTCATAAAACTGTGTGCAAAGTAGGGCTGCACGATATTAGGAAAACCTGCGATATGCGATAACAGTGTTTAATATTGCGATATCGATATTACTTGCGATAAATGAACAAATACTTAAATCTGCAGTTTTTGTATATATACTTTAGACACACCACTCCATCCTCTAGCATTAGTATTAATACAGTAACAAAATAAAATCATGCAAGTTTACATTACATTTCTAGAGCCCAGTATATAGATATTTATGGTTGCGTTGGAGGTGACAACGGAGATTTGTCATGTTTCCCCTCGTGGTTGCCACAAGTGTTTAGCATGTCTTGCAAAGTACTTGTGTTTGTTGAACACAAGTACTTTGAAATAATAGTCATGCTATTTGAATTATGAGTTTTTTCTCGCTAACATTTTCCACACACGTCTTACCCTCAGTCATTGCGACGCCCTCTAAGCTAACTCAGGTGTTTGCTAGCCATCCAAATGAAGTGCCGTCCACCTAGGCACCAAGGCATCTAACCTATAAGAACCCAACCGATTGGCCAAATGGGTGAAGGGCTCTATTTGATTTGTCAAAAACTTCATGCTTCCATTTGACTGACAAAATGCATTATGTGTAGCAAAAATCTGAGGTGACCATTAATTGCGATATTTTTCTGTTCTTTGCGATATGCCTATTGCGCATGCTGATATTGCAATAACGATAAATTTTCGATATATTGTGCAGCCCTAGTGCAAAGGGAGGTCAGGATTCTCTGACCTAGGAAACAGATAAGACAGGAGAAAGTTTAGACCAGATGGCTTCATTCCTGGAGCCAGATACCATAAGAAATGTCTGTTACTAGGGAAACCAGAATTATGACCTTGGGAGGTACCAGGCGGAACCAGGGACTTTAGGAGGCAATATAAGCTGTGTCTTTGCTGTGAACATCAGATTCGCCATTATACGATGGGAGATGGTCAGAATCTCCCCAAGTGACACTGGGTTAAAATAAGGATGTAATAAAGAGTTTACGTTGATTGCAACAAGGCGGTCTCTATGGCTCGTTCTTTGTCGGTCAGAAGATTTTAACGAACCGGGAGAGTGGTAAAAGAACGAGAAGTCAAATGCTGAACCAGCTCGGAGGAACGAAGGCCTGATCCAGCATCACATGGGCCTGAGAGGAGTGATGTCAGACGAGCTGCAGAAAACCATCAGATTTGAGCTAAATACATCAGGAACAGAAACAACATATTTTCCCACGACAATTTGGAGGGGGCACCCGGATCTTCTGATCAGACGACGAATTAATTAGACAGTGGACGTTGGGAAACCAAGCCGTTTGTAACCGACCGCTGACCCATTGGCCAGTGACAAGACTGAGACTAAGAGAAGACGGACAACAGCGCGCTGACTTCATTACTGGTAAGCAGGACCTGGTTAGTCGAACTCTGCATATTGGGGATAATTAAATTAGTTGTTTGTCGGACATTTCGATCAGCCTTGTTGTAAAGTTGTGTGTTTTAAAATTCGAGCCATTGTTTTTGTCGGACACTTCGAAGACGGACCGACGGGTCCCGACTAAATTTGGTTGATAACTCCTAAAATGAATCAAATTTAAATTTAAAGGACTGAATAGATAAATAAACAGCGAACAATAAAGAGGTACATGGAAAAATATATGTAAGTAAAATTTTCTCGGCACAAAGAAATAAGATGACCCTGGAGATGAGCAAAATTAGATGAAAAGTAAATCACACATCCTAAATAGCAGAAACAAATGGGTCTTGGCAATTAGTTAAATTTGGACACTTAACTCTTTAAAGTAATATGAAATGAGCAAGAAGGCCAGTAATTTGTTTCTAAAAGTTTGAGCTATAAAATGAAGAAAATATAATCAAAAAAGTCACACTGTCTGCGAATACAAAACTTAAATTGCAAATTAGGTAGATAAAATAAATATTTGGTCTATAACAGAAGGCTAATTGCAGTATTTGATTGGAAATATCTATTTGACTGACGTGAAGGACGCAAAACTTTGTCTGCTTCAATCATAATAAGGATAAATGAATAATTAATACAAGATTTGGTACAGAGTGGTTTTATGATGTCTGGAGGTCGGGTGATGGCGCTAAGACTTATATGTAATCTCTCATGTCAATGTTAAAGGTCTGCTGATTTGGTAAATTTCTATCTGTATTTTTCTAAAATTGAAGGTTAATTTTGATTAGTGAATAATCTGTTGCCCTGTTGTGCTGGTGCTCCTGACTGGGGCGATGATGCTGGCTGGTTGACCTTTTCTCTGGATTTCTGTCATCTCATTTTAATCAGCTATTGAATATAGGGTGATGATTTTTATTGATCATGTAGTGAGCATCTTTGCTTTACTGGGCGAAGGCCTGGGGGTCATAGCATGGAGCCCTGCACATGAACTGCCCTGCACAAGTCAAAGAGCTGCATCTCTGTTGCCATGGGGTCTGCCATCACCCCTATCAAACACATCATGAACTGTGAACTGTACGAAAAACAACAAAGAGAAACTGTGAGAGGAGTCAGTGCATGAATACGGTGGACATAGCGGAATAAATTATTTTTTAAAAACAAAACTTACCCAGATTTCTGGTACGGCCGAACTCTTCAAAAACAGTCTTTCACTTTTCCCAAATTTTTTCCTGATGTAATCATCCTCTTTGAAGTGTGCACTGCACAAACAAAAGGTTTTGACTCGTTCCAGTCGATTATCCTTGGAGTAGCCGATTGCTAAAAGCCACTGATGCCTTAGAGAAACGTCCTTAGCAGGAAATGTGTCAAACCGAAAAGGTGATCCTGTAACATCCTTCCCAGGTAGCAAAATTGGTCTGGGCCAGATGTGGCCCACATCTGGCACTTACATCTGGCCAACATACCGCAATGAATGAGGGGCCCCCACTGGCCCAGGCCAGTTTGCCAGAGGTGGGCCATGTATGGCCCATAGCCGTTCCAGCACTGGGCCAGTTGTGGTAACCTGCACTGGCCCACACCAGGCCCAGCTCAGGCAGGGGCGGCTCGGACTCGGCAAACCAGATGTGGGCCAGTGGTGGGCCGTCATTCATTGCAGTATGTGAGCCAGATCTGCCATGGGTGCCGGATGTGGGCCATACCTGCTGAACTGCTTATTGCTCAGTCACAAATTTAGACAATAAATAAAACAATTACACTTCAAATATATACAATAACTGCTCAATTAATAAAAGGAGACCATGCTTAAGCTTTACAAACATTTGTAATTTCAAAAACAGCTGGAAATTCACAAATTGAGGAAACTATAGGTCATGTTTACATATAATTCCATTCAAGTTGTTACAATAATGTGGTAGAGGAAGTTCTTTAAAAATACATTTCCAAATTGAAACTTCATAAATGCAGAGATCAGTAAAGGAATGAAGATACACAGTAAATTTAGTTCACAGCAAAGATGTTTGCTTCAGTTTAATTTGCAGTTTATAAAACTACAAGAACCCACCATCACACAATTAGTCCAGAGGG